>JAQZBX010086230.1:0-13022 GCA_029593785.1 Cabassous unicinctus | reverse complement strand
TACTTTCTTTTTTTTTTTTATAAACAGCATTATTGAGTTATAATTTACATGTTATAAAATTAACTTGCTTTAAATGTACAAGTCAATGATTTTTAGTAAATTTATGGAGTTGTGCCATGTATCACCAACAATCTAATTTTGGAACATTTCCATTCCCCCAAAAAGAAACCTGGTAGCCACTTTCAGTTGCTCCCATTCCCACCCCAAGCCCTAGGCAATCACTAAGCTACCTTCTGTCTCTATAGACTATCTATAGCCTTTTCTAGCATTTCCTTTTTTAAAAAAATTTTATCAGAGAATTTGTGAGTTTACAAAACAATCATGCATAACATACATGATTCTCATACATCACCCCTCCCCCAACACCTTGTAAACCATGATATTATACAATTTAGAAAGTGTTTTATCTACATGTGTGCATGACGATACCTGCTCTCTTTCTAGGGTCATTCGGCTGAAATCATCTCCTTGTCCTTTAATACGTCAGGAAACAGAATCATCACAGGCTCTTTTGACCATACGGTTGCAGTGTGGGATGCTGATACTGGAAGGTAGTCTTTAATTTTTTAGCCTGGATCAGGGGGTTAAGAAGACGCTTTTTGTTATTTATTAGTTAAATTTTATATTAACTGTGTTTGGTCTTCCATAGGAATAGGACACATTGAAAACATAATTTAATTCTTTCTTTAAGGATATTTGTGAGCCACAAAAATATGCTCTTCTAGGGATGCTGAGTGAATAATGCCAAACATCAACACAAAAAGAGGATGTTGGGAACAGTATGGTTATATAGCTTGATTATTTAGTCCTTGCACTATATAATCAAATTTCGATGGCCTGCCATTGTGGTAGGCATGGATATCATGAAACAATAAAGTTCATAGGTAATTTCCCAAATTTAATTTAGTCCAAAACTTCAATTTCCTTCCTAATGATTTTTGGCCCTAGTTGCTAAGAAGTTAACTAAATTAGCCTATTTGTGTTATAAATCTCAACTCTTGGACATGTCTGCATTTTGATAGAGGGTCTAATTATCAGGGGTAATGACCAAAATGTATGTAACAGGAAATGAGCAAGAAGCAAGGCCCTTGCAGACATTTGACAGATAGATCCTGAACTACTGGATCAACCTCATTCATCTGGTGTAATAATATTTCCATAATTTCAGATAACATTTATTATTTTTAGCTGCTTCTTTCTGAAGTGTTAAATCTTTTTAATATCTTTGAATGTTGAAAATTTTAAGTGTGTTTTTGTTGAAACTAAAATTAGTAGCCCCCTTGACTTTTGGGCTGTAGTAGAGTCGTTTGGTTTTGCCATTAAAGATATTATTTTGTAAAAACCAAAATCTAGATTAGTTTACATTAATGGGCTTGACCTCAGTATTTGTATGCATACCCTGAAGTAAGGTATATTTCACCAATTTTAATTATTTCCATTTTGTAGGAAAGTGTATACCTTAATTGGACATTGTGCTGAGATTAGCAGTGCATTATTCAGCTGGGATTGCTCTCTAATATTAACTGGCTCTATGGACAAAACCTGCATGGTGAGCTAAGGAAATATATTTACTTTATAATTCTTGTTTCTGTCCTTTATTTCCTGAGAGAGCATATTCACTGTAATATTAACAGATTTCAAAGGTACAGTAAAATTAAAATATTAATTTAGAAATAAGCATTGGTAGTTATTTTTATTTCCAGTTTCTGAAGGGATTATTATGTAGTAAAACAATTTTAATGGACTAAAATTTATTTAAAGATCGTGCTTTAAAGACATGTAATTTTTGTTTAACATCTACTTATTAAACTTCGAGTAGAGTGAACCCAAAGTGTCTCAAAATAATCTCCCTGCCTCTAACTTTTTGTACTCTTTTAAAAATTTGGTTAATAAGAGCCTGTGTGCTGGAATTATTATTTGATTGATATCAAATGTCTTATAATTTATACTTTACTTTCCATCCTATGGCATTATGGTTTCACATCAAGCCCTTTTGATTTGATGTCCTTCATGTAAAAATAGGACCCCTCTGCTCCAATAAGTAAAGCATGCCCTTGTACTGACCCGTTCTAAATGTCTGACTTTGGTTTTCTGTATGATCAAAGTGTGTCTTATGTAGAGGGTCATAAATCAAGGTAAAACTAACTGAACACACAAGAATTATGTATGTGATTTTGGTAGTTATTTAACTAGGCAGAAACATATCATAATGACTACTTCTGGCTATCTTTGCACTTTAGACAGGAAATTATTATTTTTTTAAAATTGCAGTTGTGGGATGCTACAAATGGAAAATGTGTGGCAACCTTAACAGGCCATGATGATGAAATACTAGACAGCTGTTTCGATTACACTGGAAAGCTTATTGCAACTGCTTCAGCTGATGGTATGTAATCTGTTGATACATTTAATTTGTGGAGAAATTTATGCTTTGCTTGATAAACATGTATGGTCCTACACTATGGGTCATCTCCCTGATGACCAACTGTGATAGAAACTTTATCTGCCTCACCTTAATGTTGACCACCTATGTCGCTACACTGTTTGTATCATATCTTTGATAACTGTATGTGATGCTATACTATGTCTGTTTCATTTCCTTGATAACTATGTATGAAATATTCTGAGTCATCTCCTTGACAGTCATATATGCTACTAGACTGTGTCTTCCTCATCAGCTTGAGAACCATCAATGGTGCTATGACATTTCTGCAACATGTTCTTGATGATCACGTGTGATGCTCCAATATATCTATAAAATCTCTTTGGTAAATATGTATGATACTATATTAATATGTCATCTCCTTATTTGCCACATATGATTCTACACTATGATTGTGTCATCTTATTGATAATGATATATGAGGCTATTCTATGTATCTTCTCCTTAAAACCATGTATAATGCTGCACTATGCATGTCATGTGCCTCAATTCCATGAAAACCACATATGATATTACACTATATGTCATCTCTATATTAGGTATGACACTACATTACATCTGCCTCATCTCTCTGATAATGAGGTATGATGATACACCATGTCTGCTTTTTCTTCCTGATGACCATATATTATGCTATATTATATTTGTGCCATCACCTTGAAAATTATGTTTTATCCATGCTATGTTTTCATCAACTCCTTTAAAGCCAATTTTCATTCTATACCATATGTGTCATCTCCTTAATGACCAATTATGATAATCTTTGATGGCAGTGCGTCACACTGCACTGTGCCTACACTGTCTCCTGGTCACCAAGTAAGGTACTACATTATGTATGCATCACTTCCCTGATGACACTGTATCGGCATCATCCTCTTGATGGCTGTGTATGATAAGAAGATGACCTGTATAATCTTCTTAAAGCTATGTGTGGTGTTACAGTTACCTGAATCATCTCCTTGATTGCCATATGTGATATGTTACTCTCTTTACATCATATCCTTGGTGACCATGTATGATGCTATACTATGAGACATCTTGATGACAAAGATGCATGATACTACACTATGTTTGCATCGTCTCCTTGAAAGCCGTATGTAATGCTGTATGATGCCTGTATCACCTCAGTGATAATCATATATTTTGGCATACTATGCATCATATCTTAAAAAAATATTTATGATACTTAAAATTTTAGGTATACATGACAACCATATATGATGCTATACTATGTCTGTCATGTCCTTTGATAACCACAGGATACTACACTGTGTCTGTGTCATCACCTTGACAACCATGTATGATGCTTTAATATGTCTGTGTCATCTTCCTGAAGACCACAGATGATGCATTCACATATCATCTACCCAGTGACCATGTATGAAGTTACACTAAATCTACATCATTCCTCTGATGACCATGTATCTACATTGTGTCTGTGTCATACACCTAACTATTATGTTTTAAGTCACACTATGTCTTTGTCATTTCCTTTAAAACCACTTATGATGCTATACCTTTATCCAATCCATAACCATGTATGATACTATAAAATGTCTGCATCATTTCCTTGAAATCCACAAAAGATACTAGAATACTTCTACCTCATCTTTCTGAGGAACATGTGTGATATACATTATGTCCCCATCACCTCCTTTATGAAAAATATATGATTCTACGCTTATGTCTGGATCATCTTTTTGAAATCTGCTATTGACGCTATACTTTGTGTACATCATTTCCTTGAGTATCACACATGGTGCTATGTTATGCATTATCTCCATGGTAAGCATATATAATGCTGCCACATGTCAACTTTTTGATACCCATATGTGAGGCTGAAGTATATCACCTTGTTAACTTCCATTTATGATGTTACACTATGATTGCATCATCTCCCTGACAACCATATATTATGATGCTACATTATGTCTGTGTCACTCCCGATAACCACATATGACACTACACTATTTTTGTATCATCTCCCTGATAGCCAAATATGCTGCATTATTTCTTTATCATCTCCTTGATGACCATATATTACATTTAAGAATATCTGCATCTTTTGCCTGGAGAAAAAGCTGTATTGTGCTATACTATGCCTTTATCTTCCTGAAACCACTCATGCTGTTACACTATGTCTTCATCATGTCTTTGAAGAAGGATTATGCTTTGCCATGTCTATCACATCTCATACTTAACATATGATGCTACAATATGTCTATCTCATCTCCCTGATGAACATTTTGATGCTATAGCATGTCTTCATCATCTCTTTAATGGCTACTCATGCTTTTACTCTATATCTGTATTATCTCTTGAAATTGCATAGGGCAATATACTATTTGTAGGTCATCTTCTTTGGAGCCATGTATACTGCTACCTTAAGCATCATCACCATGTTAACCATGGATGATACAATACTATGTCTATGTCAACTCCTACATAAGTATTATGATGCAATACTATTGTTTAGTCTTGGTTGCCAATTATGATGCAAAACTATGTCTGTGTCAGTTCCCTGACTATTATGTTTGATGCTGCAAAACTGTGTCAGTCAAATCCTTTATGACCATTTATGAAGCTATACTATGCCTCATCATCTCCTTGAAGGCTCATTGTGATGTCATACTATATGTCTATTATCTCACTGATGAACATATTTATAATGCTACATTATATCTATACAATCTCCCTGATGATCATTTTATGCCACTATGCTGCTACTGTGTCACATCATCCAATGATAACACTCTGATTCTACACTGTGTCTGCATCATCTCTGAAAAGTGCTTATAACTCTGCAGATGTGTATGTTATCTTTTGAATCGTAAAATGTATACCTATGCTTCAATCCATGGTGAAATATATTGTATTAGTCAGCCAAAGGGGTGCCCATGCAAAGTACCAGAAAGCTGTTGGCTTTTATAAAGGGTATATTTTATAAAGGGTCTATTTATTTGGGGTAGAAGCTTAGAGAGTTACCAGGCCATAAAGCATAAGTTACTTCCCTCACCAAAGTCTGTTGCCATATGTTGGAAAAAGATGGCTACTGACATCTGCAAGGGTGCAGGCTTCCTCTTCCTCTCTAGGCTCTGTGGACCCAGCTTCTTCCAATATCAGTCGTAGGCTGGGATAAGTCTCGTCTCTCTCCTGGGGCCCACTTCTCTCCAGGCTCAGCTGCTCTGCTCTCTCCACAAGGCCAGCTGTAAACTATCAGGCGAATGGCTCAACTGTCTTCTCGGGGCCTCTGCCATGTCTAATGGAGCCTTCTCTCTTTCCTCATGTATCAGCTTCTCTGTGTATTTACTTCCTGGGGCTCCAACTCAAAACTCCAACTAACTCCTCTGCCTTGTCGCTTTTCTCTGTAAGTCCCCTCCCCTTTGGTGGGTGGGGACTCAACGTCCTACTGATGTGGCCCAATCAAAGCCCTAATCATAATTTAATCAAGTAAAAGTGAAACCTCTGAAGATAATACAATCTAATACACCCAGCGGAACAGACCAGTTTACAAACAATCCAATATTTGTTTTTGGAATTCATAAATAATATCAAACTTCTACATATATGATGCTACACTATGACTCTGTCTACTCCTTGAGAATCATATTGATGTCATACTATGGGTTATCTCCCTGAGCACCATATATGACACTTCACTATGTGTGCATCATCTCCCTGATGACCATGTATGATGAATACTTCCACCTATCTGCATCTCTTCATTTCCTTGATAATCATTAATAAGGCTATGCTATATCCACATCATCTCTTTGATAACCATGTATGATGCTACATACTGGCCATAACTGTGACCATCATATATCATGCTATAGTACATCTGCATCATAAACTTGACAACAATGGATGGTGTTATATCTGCCTCATCTACTTGATAACCACATATGATGCTATACTATGTTTCCCAAATCTCCTTGATAGCAATAGATGATGCTGTGCTACAGTCACCTTCTTGATTATCACTTATGTTTCTGCACTATGTCTGTATCATCACATTGTTTGCTATGTATAATGTGTCATCTTCTTGGGAACCATGCATGATGTTACCCTATGTGTGCCTCATCCCTATGAAAATCACCTATGATGCTATACCATATCTTTGTCACCTACTAGATTACCATGTGTGATACTAATGGTGTCTGTCTCATCTCACTAAAGATCATGCTTGAGGATATACAACATCTGCCTCACTTCCTAATCTCCATGTAATATGCTATATTATATCAAATTCATCCTCTTGAAAATGATCTCTGATGTTACCATGTTCTTGTCAACTTCTTGAAAACCATATTTTATACTATATCATGTCAGTGTCACCTCTGTAATGACCCCTTATGACACTAGAATATGTTTGATCTTTTTGATGACAATGTATTCTGTTAACTGTATTTATACCATCTCCTGACCACCAAGCAATATTCCACATTATGTATGTGTCTTATACATGACAACAGAATATGATGCTGTACTATGTCTTCATCATCTTTTTCAGCACTATATATACCTAATGATGTTATACTGTATATTTGCCAGCTTTTGGACTACCATGTGTGATGCTATCCATTGCTGCATCATGTCTTTGATAGCCATGTAATAGATATACTACTGGTCATCTCCATGATGGTCATGTATGATCTACACTATATCTCCTGTATCACTTTGTAAATCACATGTGGTGCTACCCCATGACAATGTCACCTCCTTGAAAACTGTAGATGATACATATTTTGGGAAATATACTTAATGATCACAAGATAAAAGATAATACATGAGATCTATATCATCTCTTTAACAACCATACATGATTTCACACTATGTTTTTATCATCACTTTGAAACATTTATGACTCTACACTATGTCTATGTCATTACCTTGATAACCATATATGATGATTGCTATACTATGTAACATCTTTATAACCATATATTCTGATATAATATGTGTGTATCATCTTTGTCACAACTCTGATATTGTTATACTTTGTGTGCAACACCTTGATGTAAGATGTTATCTAAGATTTGTTATCTCCTTGCCAACCTCATATTATAGGGCAGTAGATCTGCATTATCTTTTTGATACTATGTGTGATAATATGCTTTGACTAGATGATCTCCTTTATTACTATGTGTAATGCTATCCTGCATGTCATCTTCTTGATAAATAGGGGTCATGTTACACTATAACAGGGTCATCTCACTGAAAAACATGTGTGACATGATCCTGTTTTCATCATTTGCTTGATAATCAAGTGTGATGTTTTAGTATGCTTAATCTCCCTGATAACAATGTATGATACTACACTATGTCTGTGTTGTATCCTTCTCAAGTAGGTATGAAGATATGCAGTGTCTGTGTCATCTCCCTGACATCATGTCTGATGGTACATTATGTTTTCTTCATTTCCATCATGACCACATATAATGCTATACCGGGTCTACATTATTATCTGACAACTCTAAATGATATTTTGCTGTCTTTATCATCTCTCTGAAGACCACATATGACACTATTCAATGTGAATGTCATCTCCCTTACAAACATATATGATGCTATGCTATGTTTGTGTCATTTCCTGATGACCACATATGATCAGGACTTTTTCCTTTTCTTGACAACCACAACATGATGTTATACTTTGTCTGCATTATCTCCTTGATGCCCTTGATACAGTGTGAACTAAGTCTACATCATCACTGTGAATATCAGGTATGATCCTACACTAGGTTGGGGTCATTTCATTGATAATCATGTATAATGCTACACTATGTTGGCTTATCTCCTTGACAACCATATATAATCCTATACCATGTCTATGTCATCTCCTTAATAAACATGTATGATAGCACACTATGAGTCATATCCTTGATAACCACTTATGATGTGGTAATATATCTGTGCCTTCTCTTTGACAACTGCCTACGATAGTGTACTATGTCTGCATCATTCCCTTGATATTCATGTGTAATGCTCTATCATGTCTATATTATGTCTGATGACTATGTACGATGCTACATTATATCTGTGTCATCTCCTTGATGACCCTTTTAATGCTACGTTATGTCTAGTCTTTCTGACTACTGTGACTTACACTGTGCCTGCATCTTCTCCCTGTGGCTCCATACAAAGCTGCATTCATTATTTATCATGTCCTTGAGGATCACATATGCAGTTACATTATGTCCATGTCATCTCCCTGATGGTCAGGTATGATGCTGTACTATGTCCATGCCGTCTCTTTTCTAATAATGTGTGATGCTCTACTGAATAGTGACCCCTGCAAAAGATACACCCACTGGGTACCTCAGGATGTGGCAGTATTTGGAGTAAGTGTCTTTGCAGATGTAACTCAGGCAAGGATCTTAAGAGGAGATCATCCTGGATTATCTGGCTGTGCCCTAAATCCAATGATGGGTGTCATTGTAAGAGACAGAAAAAGCGAAACACTTGGGAGAAGGCCTTGGGGACAGAGATTAGAGTTAAGCAGCCAGAAGCCAAGTAACTCCTGGAGCCATCAGAAGCTGGAAAACTCAAGGGAGGATTGTCCTTTAGAGTGAGCATGGCCCTGTTGACACCTTGATTTTAGACTTCTGGCCCAGAAACGTGAGCGAATAAATTTCTGTTGTTTTAAGTCATCTAGTTTATGGTCATTTGTTACAGCATTACTAGGAAGCAAATACAAATACTACGCATCCGCTCTCTGATAACCATATATATATTATATCTTATGGGTCACAGCCGTGATGAGCACAAATGATGCTACATTATGGCTGCACCATCTCCCTAAGGACTACATTTGACCGTAAAATATATCTGCACCTTCTCTATGACAACCACATCCGATACTATGTTTGTTTCATTCCCCTAATGAGCAGTTATGATGCTACATTATATCTGTGTGAACTTCTTGACAGTCATTTGAGAAAGCCAGGCAGAAACAGGATACTTTTCCAGGCATGATTTGTTCTTAGTGTGCCTATGTTTGTTCTTTGTGACTGACTTGCTTTTCAATAGTCACAAAGCCTTTGTGTTTACAATCAGTTGTAGAACTTTGCTAGTGATTTGTTTAGCTACATAGTCTTTATTTCTTCCTTGCCTTCTTTTTCAAAATTGCATTTGCATGCTTGCTCTCTTACTAGGACTCTTCAAAGGTGATTCTTGGATCATACATACAAGTTTTCTTTTGTGTTCTGGAATGCAAAACCCCTCAGTCTAAAGAATTTTATTTTTCAAAGTAACTGTTTACTTTTTCATCTTCTCACAGATCTTGACTTTTAAAAGCAATCCCTTGATTGTAATTAATCCAAACTTTTCATTTTGAATATCATTCTCATTGATAGAAAAAAATTAATCCAGCAACTATGTATTGAGTATTTACTATTTGCCAGGAATTGTTTTAGGAACATGGGATAAATCAGTGAATTAAAAAAAGAGACAGAAATCTCTGCCCTTGTGGGAGCTATCGTATCGAGAGGGAGATGGATAATAAATAACACCACACGTGTAGTAGATTCTATAGGATATTAGAAGTTGATCAGTACTACAGGGGAGAAACCTCAAGACCAGGGGATCAGGCTGCTGAGGGATGGATAAGAATGAAATGCGGGCTCAGTTCTTCGTTTTGTTTTCCCTGTCATCTGCTATTTGCCCCTATTGAGATCCTATTCTTTCCTAGTTCAAAGAAACATCCTTTTGAAAACTTTTTTTAAAGTGTGTTTTGTAAACCTCTTCTCATTCTGTGCTTCCGGCTTCAGCCTTGATGTTTAGACCAGATTTTTTTTATTGCTCTCTAGTCTTTGATCTGCATTTCATTCTTAAAATGTATTTCATTCAACAGAGTTAGTTACCTGCACAGTTCTGTTTTTTATGTATATACATCCTTATTTTCTTCCTCATTTGAAATTATTCTCAAGGCTGATTTTTTGTGTGTGTTTCCTCATTCTTATTGAGCCATCTTATTTTATTACAGAAGTTCAGGCATATTATTTCTATGTTTTCTAAAGTTTAAAAATATTCTTTTTTAAAGCAAAGTATCGTCTATCAGGATATTATCTTTCATGTTATTAACAAACATTTAACACAAGTTTGTTTCTTTATTTAAGGCTTTTGAAACATCCAATTAAGTAGCAAGTTTTATATTTTTAATCACATTCATTCCAAAATAGCAGTTCTTGTCATTGTGTCTACTGCCTCCTGAGGTATGCATTATCACAAAGATAACTAAAGAATTTAAAAGGTAATTTTGCTTTTCCCTGAATGAAAATTAAGTGAAATTCCCTACCCTTGCTATATTTCATCTGCATGACATTTTATAATTTGCATTAAGAGAACATTCTTCATCTGGCTAGGTGAACTGTAACTTCTTTCTGACAATAATTTCACTATTGCTGTTTTTCTCCTATGTTTAACTCCACAGTTCCTTAATTCTAAGGAAATATACATACTGCTTCTTTGATTCAAACATCCATCACCCACCCATCATCCATCATCCATCCATCTACCCATCCATTCTTCGTCTATTTATCGAGTGTCTACTATCTGCCTGGCACTCTTCTAGGCACTGGGAATGTAGGAGAGAACATTCTTTTCGCCCTTTCTGTTGGAAAGTGCTTCTTAGCACCTGTGCATTGAGTAGACTTGCTGCTCCTTAAGCAGGCTTCGCACACACACCTGTAATGTAGACTCGCCCCTGGTGTGAGAGTCTCTTGAAACTTACTTTGATCCCCTCTCTCCCTTCAAAAATCATTTTTCTATCTAGATTTCCCTCTCCCTCTTTTCTTTGTAGGAACCCATTATGTCTCCTAATAATTTCAGGCTAGAGATACACTCCTAAAGCCTGGGTCCTCTCCCCACATGGGATCAGTTTGTATCTAGAGTATTGAGTAGAGCCTGGTTCTCACCTCAGGCAAGACAACCTTAGCACAGAGCTTGCAATTCAGTGAGACAGACATTTAGATAATTCAGGGTCTGTGGTTCAAACAAAGTTCTGTATCTCAGATATACTCAGATATCCTGAAATTTATGTAAAATGTCTCCCCCACCTCTCAAAAAGGAACAGGAAGAGTTTTCAGTGCAGCCACAAGAAAGTGCATTACCAAACTGGAAGGCCATGAGGGCGAAATTTCAAAGGTGAGTTGCTCTCTCATTTGGAGAGGTTTATTTACTTTCAAAAGATAAACAGCACATTTAATATAGTAGACCTATTATTTAATAACTTCCTCGTTGGAACGAGGTACCTAAGGTTTGTTCAATTAGCTCATTCTTTCTAGGAAACAGTTACCTAAAGACTTAATTATTTTTAAGTGTGTCCTCAAACTCAGTATGGTAAATTATTTCTAAAACCTTCTAATAAATATAAAACAGTATTCTCTTCGGCCATCAGCAAAGGTTTTAGTTAGGTGAAAATACTTATTAAAGCAATTTAAGGAGCTTATGAAGTGCTTTCCTGGTTGTATAAACACAGAAGTTTGCAGTATGCAAAATCATGCTGTGCAACAAGTATAAGGGATTCTGTAAATTAGATGCAATTGAAGAAATACTTTCTGGAAATATTTAACACTTAAAGTATAAAAATGACCATCTTGAAACTTCAGAGGTGTACTTGGGATTCTCTCTGAGCCCTGCGCAGATGCTTATCCACAGAGCAGGACCATTCAGTCCGTGACTACGTTCAGATGTGTCTTCACACAATTTTAGTGCCAGGTGGGACTTGATGGCTCTCCCCGCCCAGCTCACCTACTCCCCTAGTCTTATACCTGTGATTAAACTCGCCCCTTCCTTGTGAACTGTCGGCTCCATGCCTGCAGGGCTCTGACGGCTCTGGTCAGCCCCCGGCTGCCCTGTGCTGTGCCCTCCCTGCCTTTGCTCACAGTGCTGGTGGCCCCGGCCCTCTGGCGGCCTCCAGGGCGGTGGCAGTGCCGGTGCCTGTGCCTTGCAGGCAACTCTTCCTAGGCTGGGAGGCAGGAAAGCGGGGTTGGGGGTGTGTGTGGGGTGGGGGCAAGGGGTGGGTGTGGGAGACCTGCTGAGGAGAGAGCCCGGACCGTGTTCCCCAGTGGGCGGCTAGCTATCCGCACAGCTGATGTAGCCCACGAAACTTTTTGCATGTGTGTGAAAACAAGGAGCTCTCAAACCCCATGTTCTTTCATTTTATGCTGATTAAGTGAGTTAACCAACATATTTATTGAATTATGATTTTATAATGGCACTTCTCTGGGGCACAAAGCTGAGGTATTCACCCATTCACTCATTCAACAAATAGTTATTGAGAGTGTCCTCTGTGGTAGGACACAGTGGTGAGAAAACAGAGATGGCCTTGCCCTCATGGAACCTACAGTCATCGGGGAAGTGACCCAAATCATTGTCTTCTGATGATTTAGAAAGGGATAGAAGGATGATGCCCAAAGGAATGGGTGATTGACAGGTTCCTTTAACTGCTGCTAAGATAGCAGTTGACAACGTCTCGTCCAAAAATGTTTATAGAAAGTGCTGTACTTTGGGTAGCAGTAGCTGGAAAAGTCCCCTTTGTGGGCCCTGACATCACTTATTCTGCTTTTTTTTTTTT
>JAQZBX010086229.1:0-13021 GCA_029593785.1 Cabassous unicinctus | reverse complement strand
AGATTTTCTTTGAGTTAAGGTATGTCATATGTTGTTTTTATTGCTCTTTTTGGCTTTTTAGTTGTTCTTACACTCTCCTCCAACTCTCTGTGCCCTGTTTTTTCTTTTGAACTTGTCAAACTTCCTTTAACATTTCTTGAAGTTCAGGTTTCTTATTGGCATACTCTCTTAATTTCTGTTTATCTGTGAATATTTTGAAATCTCCATCATTTTTGAATGCCAGTTTTGCTGGATAGAGAATTCAAGGCTTGAAGTTTTTTTCCTTTTAGTACTTTGACAATGTCATAACACTGTCTTCTTGCCTCCATGGTTTTAGATGAGAAATCAGCACTTAATCTTATTGTGCTTCCCTCATATATGATGGTTCTTTTTTCTCTTTCTGCCTTGAGTATTTTCTGTTTGTCTTGAGCATTGGACATTTTCAAAAGTATTTGTCTTTGAATTGGCCTTTTGGAATTTGTGCTGTTTGGGGTGCACTGTGCTTCCTGGAAGTGTACATCCATCTCTCTCAATACGGTTGGGAATTTTCAGCCATTATTTCCTTCAACACTCCTTCTGTTCCCTTTCCCTGCTCTTTTCCTTCTGGTATGCCTATAAGGCATATGTTTGTGCATTTTGTGTTGTTGGTGAAATCCCTGAGTCCCTGCTGGATTTTTCTATATTTTTATCTATCTATTCTACTAACTGTTTGGATTCAGATGTATTGTTATCCACATCATTAATTCTTTCTTCTGCCTGTTCAAATCTGCTGTTATGTGAATCCAGCATCTTCTTGATTTCTTGGATTGTGCCATTGATCACCATCATATTTGTTAACATTTTACATATGTTTACAATTTCTTCAGCATGATCTCCCAGTGTCTTCTTAATATCCTTAATCTCTTCCTTCACTTCATTTAGTTGTTCCATGTTGTTCTGCATCTCTTCCTGGTTTTTAGTTTGTTTTTTGGACTGGTCCATTTCTTCCTATTTATCAGTGTGGTTTGTAATTTTTTGTTGCCTTCTAGTCATCATTTTATCTTGATCAGTTTATTCAGTTGGTTAGCTTCTCTCTCTGCTCTAAAGTTTTATTTAGCTGGTGGTTCTCTGTGTGTGTTAAGTTTTCTGTTTGACACTTTATTCTTCTTTTTTATTTCCTTGCTTCTTTCTATGTTCCCTTGAAGGCAAAAGATTAGGGCCAGAGGAAACTAAAGATGTGAGAAAGGAAGAAGGATAATAGTAATATTGATAAAAGTTAGAAGAAAGGCCATATAAGACTTAATAAAATGAATATTTAACTCGTGCAGGCAGTGTAGTGTAATAGGGAAAAAAGTGGAGTACCTACAATGGATTGGGAAACCAAATATAAGAAAATATATATAATGATTTAGAAGGCCAGAATGATGAAGAGAGAGAGAAAGCATAAAAAAAGGGCTGAAAGGAAAAAGTTAAGAATAATAAAAAAGGAGAAAAGAGAATAGATAGAATAGAAATTGACATCCTTGAAGCTCTGGGCTAATGAAAAAAGGTGGTATGTAAGAACCACAACAGAGAGCAGAAGGTAGAAAGATGAGGGAAGGAAAAAAGATAGCGTTGGGAGACAAAATCAATAGGGACAGAGAATGGGAAATCACGGAAAAAGAAGCACAGCAAAGATGAGACAAGCTAGAAGCAGGTAATTAAAAAAAAGAAAAGAAAAAAGGGTAAAATAAGGGGGGTGGGGGAGGAAAGAGGAAAGAAAAGCAAGAGACAACAAATAAACAAAGAAAATCCAAGCAACCACACAAGCAAGCAGTCAAACAAAGCTAAGGAAGAACAGTGTTCCTTCTTGGGCCCTTGTGGAACCTCTCAGCCTGCTTGTGTTCATCAATCAATTACCCTGCAAGGTTCTATCTGCAGGTTTTGAGGCAGATTTTAGCGATTAAACTAAGTTAAAAAATTCTTTTTTTTTTTTTAAGTGACTGTCTTATTTATTTATTTTTTTTGGAGAAATAAGGGACCCAAAAGAAGGCCTTTTCTAGACAACCCCCTTCACTGAGGGTGCCCTAAATATGCTTGTGGAAAATATCAAGCACTTCCCACTTCCTGGCCTCCCTGGGGGAGCTGAAGCTCTGATGTATGTCAGGGCAGAATGATAAAATTGGCTGACTCTGCTCCTTCCAAGGCCAAGCCTCAGTATCACCAGACTGTTAGGTAAATCAGGTTTCCTCAGCATATTTGCCTCTCCCCTCAGCCTGGTGCCTCTTCAAGCTGGCTTATTTGCTCCCCAAGGTTGTGAGGGGCTCCAGGCAACCAAACCCACAGAAAGGAAACCTCTCTCGACCCTCTGCCAGAACCCTCCCACTCTCGGAGAATGTTCACTCTTACTGGGTCGCCGGTGGGAATCGCAGCTCATCCCAGCCTTTTCCCCTGGGGGTGGGGCTCAGCCGTCTGTGTCAACTACCACAGCCAGGGAGAAAACTCATGATTCTTTCCTGGGCAATCCACCTCACCATCCAGCTCCCTCCAGATCAATGTCCCCAAGGTTCTTACTCCGTTCAACCCCGGCACAGAGCACTCAGGCAGGATCCTGTCCCTATCAGCCATCCTCCAAGAGTGAGTTAATGAGTGCCCTCCTAAACTGATGCCGTCTTGCCCCTACATCCTCACCTTCTCTTTAGGATGCACCGAGAACTGAACCTGAGACTTCCCATGTGGGAGAGAGTCACTCAATCGCTTGAGCCACCACAACTCCCTACTTTGTTTTATCTCTCGTCTTTCTTCTGCGTCTCCTTGTTGCCTCATCTTGTGTCAGCTCTCTGTGCCTGCCCATCACTCCACTTGCTGTCCTGTTCCTCTTCTCCAGGAGGCACTGGGAACCAAAACCAGGATCTCCCATGTGGTAGTTGTGAACTCAATTGCTTGAGCCATATCTGCTTCCCTAAAAAGTTATTATTAATAGTGGAAAATGTGACAGGTTGAGTGGTGGGGTATATGGGAATCCCTACCTTTTCAATGTACCTTTCTGTAATCTGAAACTTTTTAAAAAATAAAATTAAAAAGAAAATGTCATATCCTGCCAGGGCTGGCTATCGAGCCACAGGTGTTTACAACAATCTTCTTTTTGCATGGTGAATGCAACTGCAGGTGCCTGGAAAGTCTGAAGGAGCACTGCAACTTCCTCTTACCCGATATGGGTGGGGATGAAGCCACTGGTGTGCCCAAAAATCTGGTTTATGCAGGCCTAAAGTGACTGCAGGTACCTGGAGAGGCTGAGGGATCACTATCCCTCCTCCTGCCCATTGGGGGCAGGGATAGCACCACAGATCTCTCCAGCAATCTAGTCCATGTGGGCTGAAAGCAACTGCATTTGCTGGGAGATACTGAGTGAACACCGTCCATCTCCTGTTCTGTCAGGGGTGGGAATGGAGCCACAGATGTGTCCAACAATCTAGTCATTGCAGGCCAAAAACACTTGCAGTTGCCCAAAGAGTCTGGGGAAACACTGCCTCTCCTCCTACCCTATTGGAAGGTTGGGATGGAGTCATAGGTGTCCAACAGTCTAGTCCAGGTGGGCCAAAAGCACTTGCAGTTGCCCAGAGAGCCTTTTGAAACACTGCCCTCCTTCCTGTTCTATTGGGGGGTGGGTAAGTAGCGTTATGGGTAGTCAATGATGTATTCTGAAAGGGACAAAAGTGACTACATTTGCCTGGAGAGGCTGGTGCATGTTCCTCATTACCTCCCTGCTGGAGGCAGTGCTGGAGTCTGGGCTAGGGCAGCAATCCAACCTGGGTGGAAAGAAGCTAATCCTTATGTGGCTGTGATTATCAATCAGCTCCTCTTACCCTCATGCCAGGGGTGGAGTTAAAATGGAGGCTACAGGCCTCTTTCTGACTTGAACAGGTTCAAATTTTAACTGTTCTTATGATTGATTTTAACCAGCTGAATTTACTAATCAGTAACTGAAGTCAACTTGCTCTCCTCATTTTTGGTAAATGGAGCTTCCAACATCAGCCAAGGAATAGCTCCTGAGGCATCTTGTGCCACCACTGGGGGACAGACACTGGCCTCAGCAGCCTGGAGTACTCTACTCATGAATCTTCACTGCTTTCAGATATTCTCCTCCTGTTCTTCCAAGGCTATTTCAGGATGCTCTTCTAGTCTCCTGGGCCCCCCAAACAGGTGATTTAGTATAGCTTTGGGTGATTACTAACTGCACTATAGGAACATCTGACTCTTAGAATTCCTTACTCTGCTGCCATCTTACCCCTCCATCCTGAATAGAATTTTAATGGACATTACTGAAATGTACTAGGAAATTTAGCCCTGGATTCATATTTTCCCAAATATTTTCACCAACTTTAATTTTAGTATTTGAGACTAGTCAGTAAACACATTTCCAGTATGCATTTGAATTATACCACCAATTGCTTAAAGCAAGATTTCTGACATTAATCTGCAGCCTCTAAGTTCAATACTGTAGTGAATCTAATGTCTTATGAAATTGAATGCTGAGCAGTTCCTTGGAGGACACAGATTGGGGCTTTATATTGTAAGTGATTATATTTGGGCCAGTTGATTGGTTGCTTTGTTTTTTTCTTTTCTTTTTTTGTTTTCAATTCTCATTCAAATATTCAGTTCCTATTGTCATCCTAAATTCAGACTCTAATAGTAAAACATTTTTAAGGTGATAATATTCATATGTAGTTTCATCTAAGCACAAAAGACTATTTGTAAATCCTGCACTAAATTGACACTTGAATTTTAATATTAAAACACAGTTAATGGTGTTATTACAAACACATATAATTCCTTACTCTGTCAGATGAGAAAGCATAGACACAATCATATTCAGTAGCAATGAGCACACTAGCACCCAGACCTTGATTTCTAATGCATTCTCCAATAAATTGTTCCAGATTTCTTTGGATAAATTGCTGATTCTATTCTATATGAGCCTAGAACATCAGCTAGTGACAGAAATTAAGGAACTATTTTTTTTAAAAACTCAGAGGGGAGTATGTCAGTGAAACACAGGAGCCAACTGAAAGCACTCCCAATGACCAAAGCTGGAAAAATTTAATGAGAAATAATAAATAAAGTTACAACGTATTATAGCCAAATGTATAAAGTAAGTATCAAGAAGCCATACTGATATAATTAAATGATTTCAAAAATTAATAAATGGTGGATGAACGACAAATATACCATAAGGTAGAGTTCTAAATCATTACTGTAGCTACTCTGCCCTCAAGGACAGGATCCGAGTGCCCTACCTTTTAAGTGAGGGCTGTGCAGTGATTTCCTTCGAGAGAATACATAATGGAACAGAGCTAAATAGAATAACTTCACAGTGGAACCAATGGACTAAAACTACCTCAGTCAGGTGATCAAGGTTAACATCAATAATGGTGTCATGTTGGAAGTATGTGCCTTTGATATGATATGATGCAAATGGCAACTTACCACTGTGTTCATCCTCTCAAAAAACCTATAAGTCCATTCTAACCCTTAGAAAAACTTCAGACCCAAATTAAATGATCTTCTACAAAATGTCTGACCAGTGTTCCTCAATATTTTCAACATCATCAAAAACAAGGAAAGTCTGAGAAATCATCACAGTTATAGAATCATAGAATCACCTAACAAGACATGACAACTTTCATTTTCTTTGACTGTTAGACCAATATCATGTAACAAGTTGACTTACAAAATAAGAATTTACTGGCTCATTGTTTTAAGCCTAGTAAAAGTCCAAATGAAGGCATCATCAAGGAGATACATTTTTTCCAGGAAGACTGGGGTTCTGGAGCTGGCTGCCCATGATCCTTGAGCCTTGGCTCCTCTGTCACCTGGCAATGCACATAGTGGCTCCTTCTGGCCTCTCCTCTTCCATCTTCTATTGTTGTTCAGCTTCTAGATGATCCCTCTGGTTTTCTCTCTCTCTGATTTTCATTCTGTGTATAAAGGACTCCAGTAATTGGATTAGGACCCTCATGATTGTGTTGGGCCACACCTTAATTGAATTAACCTCATCAAAATGTCCTACTTAAAATAGGTTCACAACCACAGGAATGGATTAAGTCTTATGAATATGTTTTTCTGGCATACATACTTCTAAACCACTCAAATGACTAAATATGGTATCCTGGATGGGATCCTAGAAAAGGAAAAGGGCATTGGGAAAACACTGAGGAAATCTGAATAAAATATGGACTTTAAATAATAATGATACATGAACATTATTTCATTAATTGTAAGAAATGTACCATACTAATATTAAAGATAGGAGAAAATGGCTTTGGGATATATGCGAACTCTAATGCAATTTTTCTGTAAATCTAAAAGTGTTCTAAAAATTAAAGTTTGATTTTAAAAAGTGTAACATTTGTGTGGTCAAAAAGCAACCAAAATAATAATTCTTTGCAATGATAGTCTGAATTTCTTCTCTTATCCTAAAGACTCAATAAATTCATTAACTTTGCTACAGTAAAAAAAAAAAATGTAGAGTACTATTTACTCATTTAATTTGGGCTTGAATATCAAATCAGCAATCACATACTCAAGGTTTGCAAGGCATTGTTTTAGGTGTGAATTTATAAAAAATTCAGACATACTTTTCAATGACTTAAAAATCTAATTGTGGAACAAGAGGGAAACCAGAGTTTCTCAACCTTGGCACTATTGATATTTTGGGACAGTTAATTTTTGTTGAAAGTGTTGTCCTGTGCATTGCAATATTGTTAGCAGCATAGATGGGCTTTATCCACTATTGGTCAGCAGCACCCTTGTGGTGGCTTGGTGTTATATACTACATAAAAACATGCTCTTAATATTAATTCATTTCTGTAGAGTTGAAATCATTGTTAATTGGTCATTTTGGTGAGGCTATTTCCCTTTAAGTGTCACTCAACAGAAAATGGATAGGTTTTAATACTATTACTGGAAGCTTTATACAGAAGGCCCCAGAGAGAGAAGCCACAGAGAGCAGCCAGAATCTGGAAGTAAGCAGAATCCAGAAGAGTAAAGAGAAGGTGCCACCATGTGCATTGTCATGTGACAAAAAATCCAAGGAACCCCCAAAGATAACTGGTCAGCCAGAAGATACTGACTTCTGAAGGAAGTAAGCCTTCTAGCCTCTGAAACTATGAGTCACTAAATTTCTGTACTTAAGCCAACCCATTTTATGGTATTTGTTTTAGTAGGTGAGAAACTACAACAACACCTCACTCCCAACTAACAACCAAAAATATCTCAAAACATTTCTAAATGTCTCTTAAGTAAGGAAGGGAAAGTTGCCCCAAGTTGGTAAATACCTAGGGAAACTAGAATGAAAATTTTAAAAATTGATTTAAAATAGTAGTTCAAGACCAACATTTAAAATAAATTTATGAAAAGAACTAAAATATTTGTAGTTAAGTATAACATAATATAGGACTGGACCTATGTTCAGAGAATTTTCCTGTACATTACCTCATCCAATCGTCTGTAGAACTTTGTGACATAATCATTATTGCTAAGAGTATTAGTATTGAATTTATTTTCACCCCCATTTTGTAAGAGAAAATTAGTTTTTATAATAATAATGTGACCTGTCCAAGATCACTCAGGTATTAATTTGCAAGAGCTGGAACTGAATTCAAGAATTTTGACTCTATAACATATACGCTTTTGATTTCACCATGCTGCCACCTATGTCAAAATCTGCAGTTACCATAGAATGATAAAAAGGAATGAACATTCTCTAATATTTCATCTGACAGTAAAGTACTTAAAATGAAGAGAATTGGATTTTTATGAATTCAAAGAACTTAATAATACCAGGTTAAATTGCAGTAGACAAGTTTTTTGTTGTTGATTTGCCTAATTGTTATTGATTTTTTTGCATTCTGCATAGATAATGGAAATCAGTAGGTTTTGTTTTGTTCTGTTTTTACATATTTAGATTAATTTCTGTTATATTTGGTATGCTATATTTTGAACTATCTATTTCTCTGAGTAATATTTTCTTATAACATTTCCATTTTTACTTATATATCTATTTTAACTGCAGATGTCTTAGGTTTACAGAAAAATTATGCTTAAAATACACATTTCTCCTATACTCCCCAAATTAAGATACTTTGCATTATTGTTGTACTGTTGTGAGAATTGATGAAATAATATTATTATATTTGTATTATTAACCACAGGCCTTAGTTTACATTAACATTCACTCTTTGTGTTGTACAGTCCTATTTTTGTATTTTTAATTTTTATTCTAGTAACATATATATCACCTAAAGTTTTCCTTTTTAAACACATTCAAATATATAATCCAGTTCTTTTAATTACATTCACAATATTCTGATGCTATCAAACTTCTATTACCAAAACTTTTCCATCATTCCATATGGAAATTCTGTACCAAATAAGCATTAAATCCCCATTTCCTTCCCTCCCAGCCCAAGGTAAATGTATTCTAGTTTCTGACCATGAAATTTATCATCCCAATTATTCACATCAGTGAGCTAATACAATATTTGCCCTTTTGTGGCTGGTTTATTTCACTCAACATGATGTTTTCAAGGTTCCTGTATGGTGTCACATGTATCAGAACTACATTTCTTTTTTCTTTTTTCTTTTTGTCAAGCAGCATCTTCTCTGTAGTATTGCCACCAAAAGTGTACTGGATAAAATATTTATTTATTTTAAATTATTTAATTTTAATTTTTTAAAAGATACTTAGATTACACATACCTACCATATGATATATAGGAATCTTAGTTTTAAACAACAGTTTTATGAAACCTCCTACAACTTTCTCACTTTCATTTAATTTTCAATCTCTAAAAATTTACTCCCTCGGGGTCTTTCCAGCTCAAGATGAAAGACATGTTCTTTACCTTTCAGTAGACATTAGATAACATATTTGCAGAAAGAGAAAGGTATGTGATTTGGGATGCCTGAGTAATATTTAACACAAATCCTTCCTTTGTCAAATCTCTGACATGCTATTTATGGATGATGTCTATAACTGAAGAAAACAAGGTGTCCACGATGATATTTGTCCTATTTCCTATTGTTTACTAATTGGTACTACACATTTAGTCACTGGACCATGTCTTGCATACATTTTTTTTCCTTAATATTGATGGGCAGTGTTGTAAACATTTGCCAAATTTTCAAATAATTTGAATTATTTGACGTGGATTACTGCTATTTTTTATTGTTGTCATAGTTACATGCATTTCTTTTAATTGAAATATAGTTCACATTCCATATCATCAATCCATCTAAAGAGTACAATTCAAAGATTTTTAGTATATTGATACATAGGTGCAGCCATAAAATTTAGAACATATTCATCTGCATTCCATAACCCTTAGCTATCCCCATATCCACCTGTCAGTTTCCCAGGTTCTAAAACAATTTCCATAGAATGGGTTGGCTTAACAGCAGGAATTTATTGTCTCAGGTTTTCTGAGGCTGAAAGAAGTCCAAGATAGAGTCATCAGTAAGGGGATGCTCACTAATGACTATTGTGTTCTGGCGCAGTTTATTGGCAATCCTTGGGTGCTTAGATTATCTGTCACATGGCAACGCACAGGGAGCCATCATCTCCTTTCCTTTCCAGGTTCTCATGACTTCCAGCTTCTTGCTTCTCCCCTGGACTTTCTCTTCAAAAAGCTTCCAGTAATAGGATTAATGTCCAACCTCGTTCTGTGAAGCCACACCTTAAATAATATCTTCAAGAAGTCTTATTTACAATGGGTTCACACCCACAAGAATGGAATAAGATCGTTTATCTTCCTGGGGTATATAATTCAACCTGCCACACCACCCATTCTACTGAACCCTAAGCAATCACTAACCTACTTTCTATCTGTATAGATTTGCCTATTCTGAGTATTTCATATGAAAGGATTCATAATATATTGGGACTTCTGTGACTGGCATCTTTCAATTCCTATTTAAGACAATATTTCCTTCTATGAATATAACACATGCTGTTTATGCATTCAGCATTTCATAGATATTTGTAGTTTTTTCCACTTTTTGGCTATTGCTAACAGTGCTGCTATGAACATTTGTGTGCAAGCATTTGTTAGGATATCTATTTTCAATTATTGGTGTATACTTAGGAGTGGAATTATTGGGTCATATGATAATTCTATTATTAAATTTTTAGAAACTGCCGAACTGTTTTCCACAGTGGCTGCAAAATTTTGTTTTCCTTCTGGCAATGTACCATTATTTTCAAATTTCTCCACATCCTCTCCAACATGCTGGAGATATATATTTTAGGATATTTTTATTATAGCCATCTTGGTACAAGTGAAGCAGTATCTTATTGTGGTTTTGAATTGTACTTCCCTGCAACTAATGATGTTGAGCATCTTTTCATATTCCTGTTGGCAATTTATGCATCTTCTTTGGAGAAATATTTCTTCAAGTCTTTTCCCCAGTGTTTAATAGTGTTTTGTCTTTTTGTTGAGTTTTGCAAGTGCTTTATATATTCTGGGTACTAGGTCCTTGTGAAGTATATGATATTCAAATATTTTCCCATTCTGTAGGTTGTTTTTTCACTTTCTTGATAGTATCCTTTGCACATTTTTTTTTGTTTTGATAGAGCTCAACTTATCTATTTTTTTCTTTTGTTGCTTATGATTTTGGTGTCATATCTAAGGAACCATTGCCAAATTTGACGGTCATGAAGGTTTATCCCTGTACTTCATTCTAAGAGTTTTATAACTTTAGGACTTACATATAGATCTTTGATACATTTTTAATTTTTGTATATGGTGTGAGGTAGAGAACTAATTTCATTCTTTTGCATGTGGATATCCAGTTGTTGCAACATGATTTGTTGAAACTCTTTTTTCTTCATTCAATGGCCTTGGCACACTTGTCAAAAACAATTGACTATAAATGCATGGTATTTATTTCTAGAAGCTCAGTTCAGTTCCTCTGGGATATATGTCCATCCTCAGGGCTGTACCACACTGTTTTGATTAATGTAGATTTGTACTGTATTAAGAAATCAGGAAATGTGTGACCTCAAAAATTGCTATCCTTTTTCAAGATTGTTTTGGCTATTCTGGGTCTCTTGAAGTTCCGTATAAATTTCAGAATTAACTTTCCTTTCTGTAAAAGGGGCCATTTGGATTTTCATAGGAATTGCTTAATATGTCGATCAATTTGTGGAGCATTGCCATCTTAGCAATATTAAATTTTCCAATCATTCAACACAAAATGTTTACCCATTTATTTTGTCCTTCTTTCATTCCTTTCTGTAATATCTAGTAGTTTCCAGTGTACAACACTTGTGCCTCCTTGGTTAAATTTATCCTTGATTAGTTTATTTTTTTTGATGCTATTGTAAATGGAACTGTTTTCTTAATTTCATTTTTGGATTGTTCATTGTTAGGAATAGAAATGTAACTTGTCTTTGTTTACTGATCTGGCATGCTGCAACTTGGCCAAAATTATTTACTATTTCTAGGAGATTTTTGTGGATTATTTAGGAATATATATATATACACACATATATATATATATAGTCATGTAATCTGTGAGTTTACTTTTTCCTTCTTTCCAAATTGGAATACCTTTTTTTTTCTTTCCTAATTGCTTTAACAAGAACTCTCAGTGCAATGTTGAATACAAGTGGTGAAATGGTGAAAGCGGGTATACTTGTCTTGTTCCTGATCTTAGGGGAATGCTTTCAGATTTTCACCATGGAGTGTGATATTCACTGTGGATTTTTCCAAATTCCCTTTATCAGGTTTAGAAGACCCATTTTATTCCTATTTTCCTGAGTGTTTTTATAAAGGGTGTTGAGTTGTGTCAAACATCTTTTCTAAATCAATTTAGATGATTCTGTATTTTCCCCTTCATTCTATTAATATGGCATAATGAATTGATTCGTTTTATGTTGAATCACTCTTGCATTTCTGAGATAACTTCTAGTTGGTCATGCCTTATAATTCTTTCAGTATGTGACTTGGTTCAGTTTGCTAGAATATTGCTGAGGGTTTTGGGATATTGGTTTATAGAGATATAAGTGTAATGCAGTCCTAGTTGAATGAGTTGTGATGTGTTCCTTCCTCCTCTAATATTTGGAAGATTTTGTGAATGATTGATATTAATTCTGTTTTAAATGTTTTGTTTTTTTTTTAAAGATTTATTTATTTATTTTATTTATCACCCCCTTGCTGCTTGTGCTTGCTGTGTCCATTCGCTGCGTGTCTTCTCCGTGTCTGCTTATCTTCCCCTCGCTGTGAGGTCCTGCTGCATCAGCCCCTCGCGCCGCGTGGGCCGGCCTGCCCTCACAAGGAGGCCCCGGGAAGCGAACCCGGGGCCTCCCATATGGTAAACGGGGACTCTATCGACTGACCCACTCCCACTTCCCTGTTTTAAATGTTTAATAGACTTCGGTGGTGAAGACATCTGGTCCTTGGCTATTGTTTGTGGGTATTTTTTAAATTACTAATTCAACATTTTCAATGGTTATAGATTTATTCAAATTGTCTATTTCTTCTTTACTCACTTTTGATAAGTTCGTTCAAGGAATTTGTTTATTGCATCTAAGTTAAGTTATTTACATATATTTGTTCATAGCATTCATGTATAACCATCTTTATGTCTGTAAGGTTAATAATAATACCTCCTAATTCAATTCAGATTCTAGTAATAAATGTCTTCACTATTTTTGTATTGGTAAATATAACTAAAGGTTTGTAAAATTTTTGGAATTTTTCCAGGAACTAGTTTATTGTTTCATGTATTTTCTGCTTTGTTCTTTTCTTTTTTTCAATTTCATTAATTTTTGCTGTAATTTAATCATTTCCTTCCTTCTCTTTGTTTTGTTTTGTTTTGTTTTTTGTGTGTGTGTGTGTTTGTGCGTGTTCTTTTTTCCAGTGTCTTTGGGTGGAAGGTTAGGTTAATGATTTTAGAACATTCTTCTTTCTTAGTATAGGCATTGACAGCTCTAATTTCCCTCTAAGCACTGTTTTAGCCACATCTGATAAGTTTTACTATATTGTGTCTTCATTTTCATTCACCTCAAATTTTTATGATT
>JAQZBX010086228.1:0-13021 GCA_029593785.1 Cabassous unicinctus | reverse complement strand
GGGTGTAAGATGGTATCTCATTGTGGTTTTGATTTGCATTTCCCTAATACCTAGCGATGTCGAGCATTTTTTCATGTGCTTTTTAGCCATTTGTATTTCTTCCTTGGAGAGGTGTCTTTTCAGGTCACTTGCCCATTTTTTAAATGGGTTGTTTGTCTTTTTATTTTCGAGGTGTAGGATTTCTTTATATATGCAGGATGTTAGGCTCCTATCAGATATATGATTAGATCTAAATATAAGAGCCAAAACCATAAAGACCTTGGAAGATAATGTAGGGAAGCATCTACAGGATTTAGTAATAGGAAATGGTTTTATGAGCTTCACAGCCAAAGCACGAGCAGCAAGAGAAAAAATAGATAAATGGGATTTCATCAAAATTAAAAACTTCTGCACCTCAAAGGATGTTATTAAGAAAATAAAAAGGCAGTCTACCCAATGGGAGAAAATATTTGGCAATCATAATCTTCTTTTAAAGCATTAAGAGAGAGCATGTCCTTGCTGCCACCTTTAATTCAGATATCTAGACTCTATGACTTTGAGGCATTAAGTTACTTTTGTTTTAAGACACCCATTTTGTGATCATTTGGAATATCAACACTATGAAACTAATATAAACAATAAGATGACCAGTGGCAGTGCAGCATGGTGGGCAAGGTAGAGAGGTATAGGGAATGAATTCAGGACTCCAAATCATAGGTGTCCTATAATTCAAAACATAAGCTTTTACTCTGAATGTGACTGAAAGTTCTGACTTGAGCAAAAGCATGGCATGACAGAATGTCTTTGGCCACAGTACTGAGAAAGGAATGAATGAGGAATGGAAAACAGTAACAAAGTGAGGAGATTATTTTAGTAATTTGGGCAAGAGGTGATGGCATCTTGGACCAGAGTGTTCAGAATATGGATACATCAAGGAATTTGAACTGACAGGATTTGCTTATTGCTCAGATGCAGTGTGTGATATAAAGCAATCAAAATGATGGAAATGTTTTGGTAATGGATTATGTTCATGGTAGCACAACATTGAGAACATAATTTGTTGGTACTAAAATCTGTGGAGAAGAGTTAAGAAAACATCCCTTTATATTAATAAAAATACACTTATTAAAAGGACAGCAGTCCTTTTGCCTAATGCAATGTCCAGTTGGATGCTCTTAATATAAGGCTGAAATAACATATGTGTCTTTATGGCTGGTATAGCCATTCACATTCTTGCTAAAGTCTAAACTACATCCCATGAGAAGTGACTCTGAATATAACTGTTAGGTAATTTAGCCATGTTCTCTAAGACAACTGGGGCTTTTAAGAGAGAGGTAGAGAACTATATCCCTCATTTTTTGTACAACAGACCTTTTATTGAAGGGTCTCTTCAATAAAAAATATTGTCATCATCAAAGTATGATCATCTCTGAATTGAGATAGTCCCATCTTCAGGATACCAGGGAAAGAATGCCATCCACAATTCTCATTCAGCTTAAATACATGATGATTTTAAGATCTCGAATTCTAAACAGTTCTCCTGAAACATAGCAGCATGGCAACAGAGAGAAATCCCAGCCTGTTCATTGTATTTCAAGGATATTTTTTATTTAAGAAAAGACTAGAATTACCATGATTTCATCAACTTTATTATTCCAAACAAAAATAGTATTCTGTTAAATATCTATGATGTAATAATCAAAGCAAAGTCTACAACTTATTTTTTCTTAACATTTTCAAATATTCTATTCCAGTCTCTGCCAAATCAAGGGCTAGTTTTGCAAGACTTAGTGAGAAATTAACTATTTCTGGCAAGAGAGAATCTAGCTTTTACATTGGTTTCTATAACACAGACATTACTCAAATATTATAACAATAGTGATGCAAATTATAATACAAATTAGTGATGAAATACTAAATAAATAATTGGGTTTCAGGCATCTGAATTAAACAATTGGTTGAGTTTTAAGGTTTTACTTAATTTTATGTATCACATTTAACAAATTCCACAGTGTTTTTCTAAAATAGGAATTTTACTTGATTCTTTCATATCACATATAAACTGCAACACAGAATAAAATGAAGGAATAAAACAAACCAAATATCAAATATTTACAATCATTACTTCATTACCTTTTTCAA
Organism: Cabassous unicinctus; assembly: GCA_029593785.1. Lineage (NCBI taxonomy): Eukaryota > Metazoa > Chordata > Mammalia > Cingulata > Chlamyphoridae > Cabassous > Cabassous unicinctus. The sequence continues at coordinate 10,900 of JAQZBX010086228.1, read as the reverse complement.
ACATGTATGGAATTTACCACTTTGTCTAAATCTAAGTAACAGATATTTGAGCAACAAATTCTATGGATAAATCTAGAAAGATTTAGAAGATACTTATTGGGACATTGCTGATTTTGGAAAATTTACTTGATGCCAAATTCCAGCAAAAAAAATGCTTACAGCTTCTATATTTTGAGGCAAATCTACATATGAAAATAAAATGATTTGATAAAGCATTGAAGATGACTAAAAATCAATGATAGTCCAGGTGAAGAAAGAACAGTGGGCCTTTGAATACTATTAGAACACTTCACTAGTAATGGGATCACTGCATTTGTTCATAAAGAAAGGACAGAAGAGCTTAATAGGAAGAGAGAAGATATTGACCACTAGATTGTGAATAGTGAGAAAATGCAGAGTAGGTGCATATTGCATTTTATAATAGAATAAAAATAAATGTCATCACCAGCCTGGGGACCATTTTTTAGGAAATAATAGGAATGTGCAGAGTTGAGGTGTTATGAAGATGATTATTCATTATTATTGACTTAAAATTATGTATAACATAAGCAGTGGTCCAGAGGAAGCCTTTTGATTTCTAAAGGTACCAAATGAGAAAATCAAAGGAAAAGATTGAGTAATGCACAGTCAGAACTGAGGGCTTTCTTTTTGCACTGAATGCAAGTTCTGAGCTTCAAGAAAAAGAAGAGCCTTATTTTGGCAACTTTAATCTAAGTAGCTAGGATAAATTGATAGAAATAATAAACATATACAGTAATGTATAACCTGAATAAGACATATTTGTGAATGGTAGAATATGATTCTTTCAGTTTTGAATGTGATGTGAGGTCAAAATAATAGTAATATACTCAAATGAATTAGATATTTAGAATCAGAGATACAGAAATTTAAGTGCTCCACTTGGAGGGATAGGTGGAAATGAGAATGGATGTTCATCACAGGAAAAGGAACAAGATGGAGAATTGTAGAGTAAGTGGAAACCAGAGTTGAAGAATAGGAAAAGTGAAATTACTTCAAGGAGGCATATGAGAATAGACAGGTAGGCAATTAAGGTAAAGAAAGTAAGAGAAATATCATCAAATAGATTTATATAGATATAGAAATATAAAGAAAAGCAGCTATAGATATACATAACATAAAATATAAATGATATAGATTATATATATGTATATATATTGATATAGGTTTAGCTACAGGTATGGTGAGGGCTATGGATATGGATGGAGGTAACATGACCACAGATCCAATATTACTTAAAGCAGGCCCATTTATACCGCTTACACTATTGTTAACAACAGTTCTCTGAGTTGCCCTCAGAAATGCTATTTTTGGATGATTGTTTTTTAAATTTTCCAAGTGGACAGAGATAGATGTAGTTAAATGAATAGTTATAACACTAAGGATAGGTATGTGGATGTGCGTATGTGTAAGTTTCTATATATACATAGTTGTGCATACTATCTAACTATAGATCCTCTTTCCGTGGATTCAAACTACATGGAGTGCTAAATAAGTACCTTGTCAATATTATGCTTGCTGTAATCATGTTTTATGACATAAAGCCTTTTAAGTGCTTCTTTAACCTCTGTGTTTCTCACACTGTAGATGATGGGGTTTAATAATGGGGTGAAAATTGCATACAGCATAGAGATGAGCCTGTCTCTGCCTGGGGAGTGGTGACTGGAGGAAGGATGGATGTAGGTGAATATTATGGTGCTATAAAACAGACCGATGACAAGGAGATGGGAAGCACATGTGGAGAAGGCTTTGCGCTTCCCTTCAGATGATGGGATCTTAAGGATGGTGGATATGATGTAGATATAAGAAATAAAATTATCAGAAAGGCACTGATCGCTAAGATCCCTCCTACCACTAAAACAAGCATGTCTGCCACATATGCGGAAGAACAGGAGAGTGCCACCACTGGCGGGATGTCACAATAATACTGGTTAACCTGATGAGACTTACAGAAAGACAGGCGGAAGGTGAACACAGTATGCAGAAGAGAATGAAGAAACCCTGCTGCCCAGGTTCCAACCGACAGCTGGGCACAGCGTACGTTGGTCATGATGAGGGTGTAACGAAGGGGGAAACATATGGCCACATACCGGTCATAAGCCATAATGGCAAGAAGGAGGACCTCTGTCCCTGCCAGGGCCACAAGAAAATAGAGCTGCAAAGCACACCCAACAAAAGAAATGCTTTGCTTCTCAGGTAAGAAGTTCTCAAGCATCTTGGGAACAGTAGCTGAAGGGCAGAATATGTCTAAGAGGGACAGATTTGCCAAGAAGTAATACATGGGTGTGTGTAGCTTTTTCTCAGTCCCAATAGCCAGGAGAATGGCACCGTTTGCCAACAAGGTGACCTGATACACGACAATCAAAGCCACAAGGAAAGGATAGGGCACCTCAGCGAGATCAGAGAGACCTAAGAGGAAAAAGCCCTTGGTGGTGAGATTGTAGATGTCCATCTCCTCTCTCCACATTGGTCTTTCTGCAGTGAATGAAACCAACATACAGAGGTTACCAGAACAAATCTAGGAGCCTAGTTATGATCAACACTTGGAAAATAATTCAGCTGTGGTTAATGATGAATTGTGTTAGCACAATTTTAATTACAGATATCAAATTACTATAAATGCTGATAAAGACATCACATGCCTTTATGATATTTATAGAATATTCACCCTCAATTTTCTAACAAGAAAGTGAAATTTTATATTTCATCTTAATGAAACTGTTGCTGGTCTGCAGGAACTTTTGTGATTGCACAATTCAGTGAGAGTTGGTGGTCCATCCTCCATATCTGATTAGGCAGCTATATTTTTCCATCTTGTATTATCTCATGTTTTTAGTTTTGTGCACTATCTAAACACTGAGTTAGCAGAAGATAGAAAAAGTGTATTTTTATTGAAAGTAAATTTTACAAGTAGGAGATACAGAGGAAAAAATTAATACATAGTTATTCAGTGAAACAATCAGTGAATTGAGCTTTTGTTATTTGGTCTGACAAAGTGTTTCTACTGGAAAGAAATAAATATAACAATATTTCTATAACTTCACAATCATAATCATTTAAAAATGAAGAGTAACATATTATATCCTCAAAAGATATACATTAATGTGCATTAAATTTAGCCTATATAATAAAAATGAAAACTTGGTAATAGTGTCTGAAGATGATACCAACAAAAAACAGACCTGTTTCCATATATATTCAAAACCATTTTCCATTAAAATTTAAGTGCTTGAGCACATTTTATTTAAAATTTCTATTTGGTAGCGCATATTGTTTTTACTTACCCTTACTTAACTTTCCAATTATAGAAGAGGCCAATCATCACTAAATTTATGATTATTTGCAAAAGTAATTTAATTTTATTCGAGGTCAGGAAATTGATAAGTGTGTTGAATTTTTGTTACTTTAAAAACTAATATATCCTGTTTTTATAAACAGCACATATGCATGATAGAAATTCATGCAGAAAATATGTTTAGAAAATAAAATGCCAAAATAAGTCTATTTTTCCTCTACACCATTTCTCCCCCTTCTTTTCTTTTACCTCATAAAATTTTTCATGATTTCTTGGCTCAGATAAAATGAATAGCATACTTATTGCAAAGCATACATAATTGTTTCTTCAAACAAATGGAATTACTATTTTCTGACAAGTTTTGATTTTTCCTTGGAAAGATTTAAAGAAGAAATTCTGAAATTAATTGGAAGATGTTATTATTCTATCCTTAATGAAACTATTACTATTTCTGTTCTTTTTTTCCCCTTAAACAGCAGCCCATCTGTCCTGTGTGAAGTAAAATAAACTCTTCTAAGTGATGGTCTGTAAATAATTGAACTTTTTAAAAGAAAATTATTATATTAAGCAAAAATGGTTAAATAACATTATTCAATGAGCAAAAGTTTGTTAAATGGGTGAATAAAGAGATTGGAGCAAAAATCTGCAACATTCTCAAGTTCCCAAATGTTCAATCTTCTGCAAAGTATTATATATCATATATTAATACATTGAAAAATAATTGTGAATATGAGAAATTAAAGGCACTTTTATACAAGACATATTCATAATTTGATGCAGTAAATATTTTACATTTTATATTAAGTAATTATTTAACATTATAACCACACTTATAAAATTGACTTTTTTTTTCTAAATAAGGATTATAAGAAATAAGTCAATGACTTCCTAGGTATAAAACACCTTCCTAGGTGTAAAAACACCTAGCTAGGTTCTACTTGAGGGTACATGACCAACGTGTATCGTTAAGTAATGATAATGGATTTTCCCTAAAATTTGCCCATGAATGTTCAAATATTTCCTAAGTAAAACTTTTGGTCTTGGCATGTAAATTACAGAATTTGTTCATGTGGAAGGAAATATATGTTATTAACAAACCTGTCATGTGTTTTCAAACATAATTAAATCCCAGAATTTGTCCTTATATTTAGAAAAATAAAAGCGATATTTTCATTAATAATATATTGCTGAGGAAAAGTTTCCTTAACTGTTTTTTTTTTAAACAAAATGATTCTAGGAATAGAAAAATCCTTATGCAGTGCAATATCCACTGTGTTGTGGGAGTACTTGGTGTGAATATAAGCACATGAGTACATGAACTGTACATGTTGAAGTCAGCTTTTTACATATTCACAAACAGACTACCATTTAAGGAAGATCCAGAGCTAGGGGCGTGTGGCTAGCATTAGCCTTACAAGGGACATTACAAGGGACATTACAAGGGACAAGGGACAAACAAAGCATTGTTTGTTTATATTTGGGACAAATCTTAGGAAGGCAACTAGCACTATCAGGCACTGCATATTTGTCACTTCATACTTTCATTAATGTTACATATAAAATAGAATGTTATAACAATGATGATGATGGACAACCCCCATCCCAAAAAACAAAGTATCTACAACTGCAAGCATATGGTTTTTACCATCTACTCCATAAGGTCTAAGCCCCCTCTCCATCTAAAGAAGAACAGGCATAACCATCCCAAAATCCTCAAGGTTGAGGAATGAACAAACAAAGAGAGAATTTATGCACCAAAGTAGATATTATTATTCTAATAACTGAAGAACCAGTAACATTGATATAAAGACAGTAATTATCAGAGCTTCTGAGGGAAAGGGGAGCGTATAATAGGTGGAATGTAAGACATATTTAGTGCATTGGAATTAAGTGTAAACCACAATGTAAACCATAAACTTTGGTTAGTAGCAATGCTTCAATATTTATTCATCAATTATAACAAATGTGCCACACTATTGTAAGATGTTATTAATGACAGAAAATGTGGGGGGAAGAGAATATATTGGACTACCTTATACTTTTGCTGTAACTTTTCTATAACCAAAACATCTTTAAAAATAAAGTTTGTTATATATAAAAAAGAAAAGGTTTAAAAAGCAGGAACTACTTGCAACAAATACAGATCACAAGAATAAATGATTTTTTTCCTTTGAAATCAGATCGAAAAAATTCCACTCATTCTATATTCAAAAAAGTAGAATTAAATGGCTGCATCCACCCTCACCAAATCCTTCCAGGAAGGCCTAGATGCATTGCATTTACTTGAGAGAACACTTAGGAAGGGAACTAGCAGTGCTAGGCACTGCATATATTGTCTCTTCTTATTTTTATTAATGTTACACATAAAATATCATATTATAAACATTAAGTATCCTTAAGGTATATATATTTACACTAAAGTATTGTACATCAGACTTATTTAAACTCTTTTCCACCTCTGAATTTTCATCTGATGTTTGGTAAATTACTAATTATCTAAACATATATTTTTCTCCTTTTGTGTTTGAATAGTGGTAGGGACCTTCCATCCAAAATCATCTGCACACATTACCTCCAGTCTAGAGGATACAATTTCCAGCATCCCAGGTAGCTAAATGGAGCAATACGATCACTCTCAGGCCAATGATATTTTAGTGGATGTGATATATGATCTGAGTAATAATCATATGAGGAAGGTGATTGAGCTCTACATTCTTTTTCACTTTAGTCAGGCAAGAACCATATTTTGTCATTTTTTTCCCATCATGGTCAATATGTTCAAGATCAACAACCCTGGAAATCAGACATCAATGAGGCAGAGGAACCTGGATATATGGAAAAGAGATTCCTTCTTTGTGGACTGCCTGGCAATTAAGCCTGTTTATGAGAGTCAGTCAGTCAATCAATCAAAATGGAAAAGAACACTCTTTCCTAGGAGAGTTACCTGAGTGCCATCTAAAGAGGCTGGATCATTTCCTAATGCAGTTATTATACCAGACTGTCAAAATTCATAACGTTATATTTACATAATTTAAAATTTTAATGATCAGTCAAATTTATTAAAATTTTTATCCATTCATCTTTTGGCACATGGGGCTGCTCTTTCTGACTTCTTCTACCAAAGAAGTGATTTTTAAAGCTCTAATCCCTGGTTTTAATAATAATATTTTTATCACTTAAATATTAAAAGTACTATTGAAAAAAATTACATACAGAAATGATAATGAATATAGCTCATTTAATTTTCCCCAATTTTCTTTCTTTACTTTTTAATTAGCAATCTAAAATTAAATTACAATAAAGGACTTTTTTGGCCGTATGTTCTGTGAATTGTAATTCATGAATAGCTACTTGTATCCACCACCACAATTAGTAGGTAGAATACTTTGCAAATATTCCCCATTACTTCTCTTTTGTAATCACACTAATCTGCCACCCAAACCCATGGTAAAGTGTATGCTCTTCTCCATCATGATAGTTTTGCCATTACAAGAAGGTTATATAAATAGAATCATACTGTATGTGAGCTTTTGACAGTTTAAAAGTTTCTGCACTCAAAATATTGCCTTTAAGAGTCACCTTAAAAATGTCTTTTATATATCAATAGTTTATTCCTTTTTATTTCCAATTATTATTATATTAGAGGGATGTTCTAACATTTTTAAATAAAATTTTATTGAATTATATCATCCATACATGAACATAGCATAAACAATAAGTGTATAGTAAAAGTTATGAATTTACAACAAACATGCATATCATCATCCAAGGCTCCCATACATCTCCCCACCACCAACATTTTGCATTGTTGTGAAATATTTGATGCAATCTATGAAAGAGCATCATCAAAATATTACTACTAACTATAGCCCATATCTTACATTTGGTGTATTTTCAATCAACCCGCCCAATTATTAACACCCTATATTACGATTATATATTTGTTTTTGCCCATGAGATAATGTTCTCATTTTTCTCCTGTTAGCCACAGTCCATCTTCCACCACTGCATTCCCTGTGTTTTACAGCCCCATGTTCTATACAATCCCCTCAAAGTGTACCCTCAGCGGCTCTTATTTTCATCACAGTGTTATGCTGTTATCACCTCAGTCAATTTTAGATCATATTCATGACTCCATAAGGAAAAAGAAGAGCATTCTTATATTTGTACTTTAATCACAATCTTCATCCACCACTGAAATCACTGTTATTTATTCCTTAGATTATTTTCTAGTTTCCTTTCAATTGACATTTACGTCCATAGACTACACCTTTCAGCAACAATCACTTATTAATCAGCAGCGTTAGTTATATTCACAATAATTTGTTACTATCAACTCAATTCATTTCCACACTTTTAAAATTAACTTTATTTATAATGCTACATACATTAATCATCAGCTCACATTCTCAAGCAACATTAAATTTCCTAGTAATATATACTCTAGAGTTTACCTCTGTGAATTTACTCATAGTATTTAGTTCTTATCAGTGACACCATACAATATTTGTCTTTTTGCATCTGACTTATTTCAAGCAACATAATATCATTTCAGTTCATCCATGTTGTCATTTGCATCCTGATTTCATTTCTTCTTACAGATGAATAGTATTCCTTTGTATATATATCTAGCACATTTTGTTTATCCATTCATCCGTTGATGAACACTTGGGCTGGTTTCATATTTTAGCAATTGTGAATAATGGTGCTATGAACATTGATGGACAAATGTCAGTAAGAGTGTCCTTGCTTTCATTTCCTCTCAATATATTCCTAGTAACAAAACTGCTGGGTCATATAGCAGTTCTATATTCAGCTTCTTGTGATACTGCCAAACTGTCTTCCACAGATGCTGAGCCATTCTACATTCTCACCAACAGTGAAGGAGTGTTCCTGTTTTATCACATCTTTCTGTTTTTTTTGTTTTTTTTTTTAACAAATCAATTAATACATATTATTAAAGCATACAATTCATCCAAAGTGTACAATCAATGGTATTTGGTATAATCACATAGCATTCATCATTTTATCATTTCAATCATTATTAGAGCATTTTCATTATTTCAATAATAATAATAAACAAAAAACAGAAAAAGAAGACAATTCTTCACCTCTCAATCTCTCCATGTTTCTCCTGCTCTACATAGCTGCCATTCCTGGCTATTCTTGCACAGTCTTAGCCTCATTTATTAAATGGTTTTATTGAGATATATCCATATACCATATGATCTATCCAAAGTGTACATTCAATGGCTTTTAGTATAATCACAATGCTCTGTACTCATCACCACAATAAATTCTAGAATAATTTCATTTTTCCAAAAAGAAAAACTCCACACCACTTAGCATTCCCTCCCAAACCCTACAAAAAAACTAATCTAATTTCTTCTTTATAAATTGATTTATATTTACATTTTGTATAAATGGAATCATACAATTTGTAGCACTTTGTGTCTGGTTTCTTTCACTTAGCATAATGTTTTTTTGTCTGCTATTAACATTTTGTAGTATTAACATACATTTGTTCAGCATCAAAGAAAGGATGATCTTATATATGCAATTTTACCCGTATTCATATTTCATATGCAGTTTTACTATGCTATGCAGTTCCATGCCACATTTTTTAGCTTTCATTTTAGTAATATACATGACCTTAGACTTTCCTGTTGAACAACTTTTATACCCACATAATAGTATTAATGTCTTTTAAAGTGTTTTTATCAACAAAAGATGCTAGATTTTGTTGAATGACTAGTTACAAGCCTAATGTTGGGCTTTCACCTTTTCTTTCATTTCCAAAAATTAACACACACCCTTTTACCAATTCTGCACAAGTTAATCCTCAGCTTTCCATTCTCTAAACTCATTCTATCTTCTGATGACCCATATTCAAGTTAGTAACTCCATGAGATTACACAATATATTTAGTTCATAGCACAATCATACAGAATTTGTCCTTTTGTGTCTGGCTTGCTTCATTCAACATAAAGTCCTCCAAGTTTAGGAATGTTGTCATATGCTTCATGACTTCATTTCTCCTTACACCTGCATAATATTCCATTTTATGAATGCACCACAGTTTTTTATCCATTCATCAGTTGTTGGACACCTGGCTTGTTTCCTACTTTTGGCAATTGTGAATAACACCACAATGAACATTGGTGTACAGATATCTGTGTCACTGCTATCAGTTCGTCTGGTTATATATCTAGTATTTGTATTGCTGGATCACCTGGCCAATCTACATCCAACTTCATTAGGGACTGTCAAACAATCCTCCACAGTGGCTGTACCATTTTACATTCCCAACAACACTGAATAAGTGTTCCTATCTCTCCACATCCTCTCCAACACTTGCAGTTCTCTGTCATTTTAATAGTCGCCATTCTGATAGGTGTGAAATGGTATCTCATAGTTTTTATTTGCATTTCCCTAATAGCTAGTGAAGCTGAACATATCCTCGTGTGTTTCTTTGTCATTTGTATTTCTTCTTTGGAAAAATACTTTACTCATGTCTTTTGCCCATTTTTAATATTGGGTCATTTCTATTTTTATTGTTGAGTTGTAGCATCTCTTTATATATCATGGGTATTAAACCTTTATCAGATATGTTATTTCAAAATATTTTCTCCCATTGAGTCTCCTGCCCTTTCAACATTTTGACAAAGTCCTGTGAGGTGCAAATGTGTTTAATTTTGAGGAGGTCTCATTTATCTCTTTTTCCTTTTGCTTCATGTGCTTTGGGTATAAGGTCCAAGAAACCACCACATACCTCAAGGTATTTAAGTTCTTCTTACGTATTTTCTTCTAGTAGTTTTATTGCCCTGGTTTTTATATTTGATCCATTTTGAGTTGATTCTTGTAGAGGGATTGAGATACGGTTCCTCTTTTATTCTTTTGGATATGGATGTCCAGTTCTTCCAGGACCATTTGTTGAAGAGACTGTTTTGTCCCATCAACATTGACTTGGTAGGTTTGTCAAAAAACAGTTGTGAGGGTTTATTTCTGGACTCTCAATTATTTCACTGATTGATGTGTCTGTCTTTATGCCAATTCCATGCTGTTTTGACCACTGTAGTTTCAATATGTTTCAAGGTAAAGCAGTGAAATTCCTCCCACATCATTTTTCATTTTTAGAATGTTTTTGACTATTCAGGTGCACTTTTCCTTCCAGATATTTTATTTTCTGATTTTGTAAAGTACACTGGTGGAATTTTGATTGGTATTGAATTGAATCAATAAATCAGTGTAAGTAGTATTGACTTCTTCACAATATTTAGTCTTCCAATCCATGAACATCCTAAACAAATGTCTTTCCATTTGTTTAGGTCTTCAATGATTTCTTTTAGCATTGTTTTGTAATTTTCTGCATACAGATCCTGTACTGCTTTGGTTAAATTGATTCCTGTATTTGAGTCTTTTTGTTGCTATTGTAAATGGAATTTTTTCCCTGATTTCCTCCCAGATTGTGCAATACTAAATTACAGAAACATTATGGATTTTTGCATGTTGTTCTTGTATATGCCACTTTTTTTTTTAACTCATTCATTAGCTCAAGTAGCTTTGCCATAGACATTTCAGAGTTTT
>JAQZBX010086227.1:0-13022 GCA_029593785.1 Cabassous unicinctus | reverse complement strand
TGGCCCCCGCAGGAGTGCTGGCCCCCGCAGGAGAGCTGGCCCCCACAGAGTGCTGACCCGCACAGATGCTGGTGCAGCAAGATGACGCAACAAAAAAGACACACAGAGGAGAGACACTGGGAGACGCAGCAGACCAGGGAGCTGAGGTAGCTCAAGAGATTGAGCCTCTTTCGACTCCAGAAGGTCCCAGGATCGGTTCCTGGTGCCGCCTAAAGAGAAGACAAGCAGACACAGAACACACAGAGAGCAGACAGCAGGTGCAAAAACAATGGCGGGAAATAAATAAAATAAATCTTTAATAAAAAATATTGGCAAACTACATCCAGCAGCATATTAAAAAATGCCTTATAATCAAGTGGGGCTTGTTCCTGTATGACAAGGACGTTTTAACATAAGATAATCCATTAATGGAATTCACCACATTAAATGAAATAAACACATAATCACCTCAAGAGATGCAAAATAGCAGCTGACAGTTTTCAACACTAGTTTGAAATCCCAAATAAACTAGAAATAGATGGAGCTCCCTTTCCGCAGGAGAAAGGGGTGCCACCATTAGCCACTTCTGTTCAACACTGTACGGCAGGTCCAGGCCTTGGAATGAGCCGAGAAAAAGAGGTAAATTGCACCCAATTAGGAAGGCAGAACACCTGCCCCTATTCCAACGATATGGTTATTTACATAGAAAACCAGTAACTTTTTCAAATATTTAGAATTAAATAAGGCAGTTGAGCAACGTTGCTGGATATAAGAACAATATGCAAAATCAACGGCATTCTCAGATACCAGCAACAACCAGGAGGTACGATTTTTTTAAAAAAGAGACAATTTACAATAGCAACAAAGAACGTAAGAAAAAGATAGAAGAAATTATAAGAAATCATAATCTATTGAAAACAGATAAATGGCAAAATGCCCCATAGTTATTAATAGGAATACTCAGTATCCTGAACATGTTAATTCTCTCCAAAGTAATTTATAAATCCTGTAAAGAGTGCACAGGGCTGTGTGTGGTGGGGAGCTGGGACCGGGTGACAGCAGGATGTAGAAGGCAGAAGAGGAGACTTCCCCGCAGGCAGCAGGGCCGGCGCGGTGAATCGGGGCCTCGGCCGCAAAGCAGCCGGCCGAGCACCCGGGGCGTGGGCAGCGCTGACCTTGCGGGAGCAGAGGAAATCCTGACGCCCGCTCGCTTCCCTCCTCCGCGTGGAAGACCAGCCTGCCAGCCCAATGGGAGCTGGGGCAGGGTCGGAAGCGGGGTTATTCTGATGCAGCAGCACGGGGTGCGGGTCCTCCCCAGCAGGAGGAGGGGGAGCGGAATGGAGAGGCCAAACCTGGTCCCGGTGGTCAGCCCCCGACGCCCGGCAGAAGCAGACACCGGCTTTGGGGGAAGGACCCCCGTTGAGGCTACAGGTGGTGACAAGCAAAGGAAAGCTCGGTCAGAAACCCTCCAGCACGCGAGGGCACGAGCCGCCGCCCAGAACTGAGGAGGCGTCACACAGAACTGGCCCCGTGGCAGAAGGTGCTAGAAGAAACGAGAGAATGCAGCATGGAGACGCGCCCGGGGCAGGATGGCCTGGAGGGAGGCCAGGTCCCAGACATGCTCGCTGCGAGGCGAGCACTTAGCGGCCGGCACAGGCCAAACCCCGCCAGGCAGATGGAGCCCAGCGCGGGCACCGGCCTCGGGGCAGGCCCGGGGCTCTGTCTGCCAGGTCCTGGGAGGGCTCGGCGGGGAGAAGGGCAGGGAGAGTGGGCGACAGAAGAGCCCAAGCAGGTTTTGTGGAAAGGATGGACTGTTCAGTAAGCAGTGCTAAAATAACTGGCTGCTCATACTGAGACACTGCTTCACATCATATGCAAAATTCAAGGTTGCTATTTCAAGGACATAGACGTGAAAGAAAAAATTAAGTGAAGTGAATGTATGAGACTATGTTTTTGTTTTCAAATAGGGATAAGGTTTCCTAAACAAGACAAAAAATAAATCTTGTACATATCAACAGAGACAAATAACCAACAGGAAAATGGACAATAGACACTAAAGGCAATTCTAGAACAGGAAACATGAAAGGTGAATAAATATCTAAAAAGAAAATTAATTTCAATAACAGGAGAGAAATGCAAATTGAGGCCACAAGACACCTTTTGTATATCTGCTAGACTGGCAAAATAAGAATCCCTAGTGTGGAAATGTGGACCAACGAGGACGCCGAGACATTCCGATGGCTACATAAATTGGTACAACCACTCTGGAAGATAACTTGCCTTCATCGCCGATAGTTGGCTACCTGCAGCAATTCTGTCTGGGAGCACTTCCAGGGACACTCGTGCCGTGTGACAGGCGCACAGCTGTCCTTTATGAGCAGCTCCGTGGATGTTAGCAGACAACTGGGACCACCCAAGAAAGGAGAAGGGACCGGGATGAGTGCACCGAGCAGGCACCCGCACACAACCACGTGGTTGAATTTAGAAAGGTAAGTGTTAAACGCCTGAACAGAATATCATGCCATGTTTATAAGGCTAAAACAAAGCAAAGAAATGAATACCATTGTATTTAGGGCTACGTAGATATGTGATCAAAATATCATAAAACAAGAGAAAGAAAATGCAAGACTCGAGATGGTGGCCCCCTCTGCTGGTAGATGCAGGGACCTGGGTGACGGCCCAGGGGGCTCAGGGGGTCAATGTACACACATGCTACGGCTGCGCTGAAAGCTGTTAAACGGAAATTAAAGAACAGGCAAGATAACTGGGAAGAAGGAGAAGAGACTTTCCCCATCAGATACCGGGACCTATCGTAAAAGGAGAGTGGAGACAAAATGTAGAAAAACAGACGAAGGAAGCAGATACAGGGTTCAGAAAAAGATCCACTGGTCCATGGAAACCTAAGCCAGGAGTGGTCCCTGGGCAAAGGGCAGCGAGGAGATGAGCTGTGCTCGGACAGCTGTTTCTCCCCACAGAAACACCAATCATTTCACGCCATTCACAAATGGGAACTAAAACTCTAGGGACGTCTAGAAGGAAATATAAGCGAATACTTTATCGCTTTGGTGAAGGGACGTATCTGTTAAACAAGACATAAAAGGCACACTGCCAGGGAAGAGACTGAATCGCAGTGATAAAACGTCTATGTGAAAACAGGCGCCACGATGACGGGAACAAAAAAATTAGGCTGCAGACTGCGAGGAAATATTTTAATACATAAAACCAACAAGGGATTAGTATTCATAATAAATAACAAACCTCTAAAAATATAAAAATGAAAGGAGACACTTTCCAACAAGAAAACAGCAGACGCAGAAACGGGCCACAAGGCAGAGGACGCTCTGGGCTGTCGGCCCACGCCCACCACCCACTGAAGGGGCACCGCAGGCCCCCCTCAGGGGGCTGGGAGCACGTGGGGAGAGAGGGGCCCTGGAGAGCAGCACCACCAATGCCTGGCCTAGGGACGACGCACAGATCCCCTGCGAGCCGCTCACGCAGGGCCCAGGGAGGCAGACAGAGCATGTCTGGGGCAGCACTGTTTGTAAGGCCAAGTTTTCAGAAAGTCCAATTCCCATCAACAGAAGAAAGGTTAGATACATGTTGGTATAATACAGAATGGAAGACCAAGTAATGGTGAAAATAAACTCAAGTCATACATCACGGTGATGACCCGCAAACAACATGCCACGTGAAAGAAGTTAGAGAAGAATACAATTAGTATAAATTCCACTTATGTGGTCCAGAAACATGCAAACAACGGGGCCAAATACATGAGCAGAGAAGCTAGGAAGCAGAGCAGAGGGGGAGGGGGATAGGCACGGAGGAGGGCCGCTCACACTGAGCTGTAATGCTCTCTCACCTCTTCCACATTAACCTTTAACTACGAACACGCTACACCCGCTAAGTAAAACCTCTCCTTCCCTTCCCACCTCCCCATCCCCAGCAGCTTCTGACACACTTTCCGCCTCTGCAAATTCATTCCTAGGGATCTCGTGTAAGTGGAATCATACACTCCTTGCCCTTAGTGCCTGCTTATTTCTAGGATTTTTCAAGGTTTAGCCATGCTGCAGCGTGCCTCAGGGATGGCTTTCTTTTCTATACAGATGACTGGCACATGGCAGTTGATGGCATTATTTTCCGTACCAATTAGCTAAATGCTGCCAAGAAAATAAAACTGTTAATAGTAAATTCATAACAGTGGAATCCTCTACAGCATTAAAAACGAAGGGTTCCGTCCATCTGTCCATCCAGCTCTATCAGGCAGGGTCCCGGCAGGAAAGAGCCGGCATGCTCAAGGGTTAGCTGAAGAACGTTTAAAGAGCCATCCGCATGGACAGGCCAAGCAAACCAACACCCGGGAAGTAGCCACAGCAAGAGGCGCCTGAAGCTCAAAGGCAGGGAGCCAGGGTAGGGGCTCCCGGGACTCGGCAAGGAGACCCTCAGGAGAGATGGCCCGACGGTGGTCCCAGCCTCCTCCCTCTCACGGGGAAGCCCGATCAGAGCCGGAGGCGCGAGCCTGGGCCGCGGGCCGCTGAGCTCAGCACGAGGCGCCAGCGCCAGGCAGCGGAGGAGCGGGAAATGGAAAACACGAGCAAGCAGCAAGTCTCTCCGTCTTCTCGCCGCGCACGCATGCGAAACAGGCAAAGCTGCTAGCGCAGTCACTGCGCAGCTCCTAGTTTGTGCTGAGATCTTTTACTTATTAAAAAATGCATGTTGTGCAGGAGAAAGTCTAGAAGAGAATTATCTAGTTGTAAGACTCACTCACTCTATCATCTATCTATCATCTATCCATCTATTATCTATCTAGTTTACACAAATTTTTTTTTACAATGGCAAGTAATACTTTTATAATGAAAAAAGTTCAACAAGGTTCTTTTTTTTTTTTTAAGTTTATTTCAATTTCAAAAAAATAAAATAACAGAAAAAGGCAGCTCACCTATGGAAGCACAAAAAGGTCCTTTTAAAATCAATAGACTGTTTGGGGAAGACTGTACAAGATTCCTTTCTGAATAATTCTAGGGATCTGTCACTCCTGTCTAGCTGAAGAAGTCTACATTCAGTCACTCTTGATGCTGCAAGTTTTCCTGGATAACTACCAAGGTGAGATAAAAGCAGAGAACAGAAAAATCAAAAACTAATCTGCCAGCCAAGAGAAGTTTTACTGGTGACGCTCAGGTGTCAGGGTGTGTGATTCACCAATAAAACAACTTTAAAACAAATACTTTGGGAGAAATAGGAGGGCCCGTGGTTTGGCATTGGCTACGCAGCACAGGCGCCGAAGCTGGGATTGGAAAGACTGGCCAAGCTGAACCACAGGACGCCGACTCCACGCCGCGCCCTAGTCTGCAACTCGAGCATCTGCCGCAGCTGTTCCACGGGGGTGGAAATCCGGCCTGGCCTTCGCAGCCTACTCAGCGACTGAATCCCCCGCAATGCCAGCATGCGCAGCTTGGCAGCCAGCGGCAAATTCCGCCAGCCAGGGGCGGAGGGCGGCTAAGGGGCCCCCACTGCTTCCCGGGGCTGGAGGGACGAGCCCCAGGCTGGACCAAGGATGGGCCCTGTGGCCTTGGCCCCCGGCTCAGGCAGTTTCCCTAAATGCCTCCTGGCATGGGGTCAGGCTGCGGCTGACCTGGGGACTCACCTGCCAGCCCCGATTAAGCGCAGGTCCAAAACAGAGGGAGAGTTTTATGACATCAGAGCAGAGCTGTCTTTACTTTCACATTGTGGAAAGGAAGAGGTCAACGCTAGCAGAAAGTAAAATAACAATGCAGCCACATGCACATATCTACAGAAGCCAGTCCAACACAGAACACAGAAAGAGCGGATTAAAAAGCTCTTCATTAATGAAATATGCTTGAATACCACTAGGCACTGGGAAAGGGCGCAAACACAGCATTTCACATCAGCCTCATTCTAAACGCAGCTCACGTGGCGGTGGCCTTTCCTATGTCTTTTCACTCAAACCGCCCAGATCGGTGCTGGGGCCAGAGCGTTTTGACTTTCTGGATTTCACAGGATCCAAATGAGCCCACAGTCCTCGCCTCCGACAGGACACGCTGCCTTCACGCCTCTCCTGAACCTGGAGCCAGCTCACGCCTGGCCTCAATTCCAGGGCTTAACACTCAGAACACTGACCACCGGCGCTGCCGGCGCGACCTCACCTCCCTGCACCAGCAACAGCCCGGAGAATCCAGGAAGGGGCCGGGAAGTATCGTTTCTTTCCTCCGAGTTTTTAATTTTGACAGAATGAAAACACTTTATTTACATTAGCAACCTCCTTTCATTTCCATGTGATCAGGTACTTACAAAATGTTTCAGGGATTCCAAGCTAACCAGTCATTGGCTAGTATAACAATCCTCTGTGGAGGGGTTTGATCTGTTTCCATGTGAAATGGTTTCAAATTTCATTGCAGTGAAAATTTAAAAAGAAAAGCAAAGAGACGAGACGAGAAGGACCAGCGAGCGCGCAGCTGCAGCCACCGCGTGCTGTGCTCACCAGAAGGCCACTCAAAATCCTCCTTGCGTGGACGCTCTCCTGACGCGTCAAGGTCTGGAAACAGCACGCGCCAAGCTGCACAAAGGCCCCTCGCGCAGGTCTGAAGGCACATTTCTTTTAACCTTGATTGACTTCAATTACTGCGCTTCATTTCCCACAGCAAATGAGACAGAGAGTGAGAGTCGGGGCGTGTTTGCATCCACGCGGCAGCCTCAGAGCACCTCCTTGGCTCAGGAATTGGAGCCCCGTCGCACCGGAGCTTTAAAAGATGAGCTCAGCATCGAAAGGAACCCTGCGCGGCCGTCAGGCCGGGACCGGTGACTTAGCTCAAACGACTGCTCCAGCGCTTTTATTGATGCAGCACGTGTTGTGAAGGCCAGGCATTTACTGAGGAATTTCTGAGTCACCTCCATGTTCAACCAGTTCCACTCAGCCTCTCGTCCGTGGGATTGCAGAGGGGTCGCTGGACGGCTGGAGAGGGACGCCCCCAGGGTCTCGGCTCTCCTGGAGGAGCCCAGCTTGTCTGTAGCTGACCACACCCCACGTGAGCACGTGCTGCCCTGGGCCAGGGGACCAAGGAGGGCTGCAGGGAAGAGGCAGCATTTGGGCAGGGTCTGGGAGCACAGAGATGGCTGCAGGCCACCTGCGGGAATTCCATCGGACAAAGGCCGGCCAGGTAAGGAGCAGAGGGGACGCTCACCCAGATGCTAGGGCTCCCCACCCATAACCGGCAGGGGCCCAGGACCGTTCCCCTGTGGCTGGAGCAGGCCATGGGGAGGACGGAGACGAGGGCCAGCCCCACTGCAGGGCACGACGAGTGGGCTGAGGGCGACTGGAGGACGGTGGGCAAGGAGGGGAAGGTAGAGAGGACGACCACAGCCCGCGCTCTCCTCCAAACCCTCTGTTCTCGCCAAACAGCTACACCATCCATGCAGGTGGTGGAGCCAAAATCCACACCTCACGCTGGGTTCCACTCTTTCACTTGTCCCCACACCCCACGCCCAAGCCACCCTGGGCACCGTCAGCCCAGCTACGTCCTAGGCCCCAGGGGCACCCGTCAGCCCAGCTACGTCCAAGCCCCGAGGGGCACCTGTCAGCCCAGCGACGTCCTAGGCCCCAGGGGCACCTGTCAGCTCAGCTACGTCCTAGGCCCCAGGGGCACCCGTCAGCCCAGCTACGTCCAAGCCCCGAGGGATACCTGTCAGCCCAGTTATGCCACTTACTGGGGAACCATCTCCCTCCAGCTATGCCCACTAGGCTCACACCTCCACCTCTCACCTGGACCCCACAGTGGCCTCTGCACCCTCCAGCCTCCACTCCTACCCTTTGGCAACATAGAGTGGTCAGGGTAACTGCTGCAATGAAAACTGGTCCTTGCGACGCAGTTTAAAATCTTCAGAGGGGATCCCATTGCAGCTCTAGCTTCTAAGCTCCTTCCCCAGGCCCACGCCCTTTCCGGCTCCTGTCTGCCTCACTCACAGGAAGGTTTCTCCCTCCTTCCCTCTCGTTCTGCGTCCAGCTCCTTTGCCAACACCTGTGGCTTCCGCCTGGAGACTCTGGCCGGATGGCTTTGCTCTACTTCCCGGTCCCGGGTCAGCCGGCCTTGGCCAGGAAGGCGGGGGCTGCTTTCTAGCCGACCGGGGCTCTTCAGGGCCCACCGCCGGGCGCCAATCCCGTTCAGCCCCCGCTTCCGCGTGGCTACTGTTAGAAATGGCACTGCAGCCGCCCCTGCAGAAGGCTCCCAGCCAGGCCCCACCAGCAGCCACCTGGCAGCTCCTCTCGCCACACTGGAGTCCCTCCCGGAAGCCTCTGGCCAAGCTCTTACTCCTGCGTGGGCCATGTGCGCGTTGCCTCATCTCCTCACTGCTGTCTCCCCGTTGCCTTGGGCCTTGATTTCAAACCGAAGTAGGTGAATCCATGGGGGTTTGCAAAGTGAACCCCTCCCTGGGAGAAACTTCTGCCAATGCGTGCAGTATCCAGTTGGAGGTCGGATGGCAGGGCCTGCTGAAGCTGGGCTCGGGTGCACCTGTTCTGGGGAAGGGGAGAGCATGCAGCCCCTGGTGTGGGTGAACAGTACAACTCCAACTTGCATTAAAGTGATGGGGTTGAGACGTGCCCTTCTGAGCTAGACTGCACACACAAGCTAAGAAATCAACCCCTCACATTTATGATCAACTGATTTTTCCCACTCAATTGGGAAAAAATAGTCTCTTCAACAAATGGTACTAGGAAAACTGGATCTCCGTTTGCCAGAAAAGAGAAGGACTCCTAACTCACACCTTATACAAAAATCAACTCAAAATGGATCCAAGACCTAAATATAAGAGCCAGAACTGTCAAACCCCTAGAAGAAAATGCAGGGAAGCATCTTCAGGACCTTGTGTTAGGTAATGGTTTCTTATAATTTACACCCAAATCACAAGCAACCAAAGAAAAAATACATAAATGGGACCTCATCGAAATTAAACATTTTTTTTTGGCCTCAAAAGACTTCATCCTGAAAGTAGAATGACAATCTACACAATGGGAGAAAATATTTGGAAACCACATATCCAATAAAGGTTTAATATCCAGAATACATAAAGAAATCCTTCAATTTAAGAACAAAAGTACAAACAACCCCAATCAAAAAAATGAGTAAAAGACTTGAATAGACATTTCTCCAAAGAAGATCTACAAATGGCCAGAAAGCACACGAAAAGATGCTCAATATCTTAGCCATCAGGAAAACACAAATCAAAACCACAGTGAGATACCATTTCATACCCATTAGAATGACTGCTATTAAAAATATGGAAAATAACAAGTGTTGTAGAAGATGCAGAGACAAAGGAACACTCATTATTGCTTGTAGCAATGTAGAATGGTGCAGCCGCTGTGGAAGACAGTTTAGTGGTTCCTCAGAAAGCTAAATATAGAATTTCTATATGGCCCAGCAATCCTACTACTTGGTATATACCCGAAAGAACTGAAAGAAGAGTCATGAACAGATATTTGCACACTGATGTTCATAGTATCATTATTCACAGTTGCCAGAAAGTGTCCATTAACTGATGAATGGATAAACAAAATGTTATATATATATATACAATGGAATATCATACAGTCTTAAAAACGAATGACGTTCTGATACATGCGACAACATAGCTGAACCCTGAAGACATCACCTTGAGCGAAATAAGCCAGACACAAAAGGACAAATACTGTATGATCGCACTGATAGGAATAATTAGAACAAGCAAACTCATAGAGTCAGAATCCGGAATATAGTTTCCATTCATCCCTGAGTACTTTTTCACTCCAAAGGAGCAACATGGCCAAAATAAGTAAGTTCTTTATCTGCAAATGTTATGAGGAGTTTTCATATATTTAACCATTTTAATAATTAGTTAATGCTTATAAATAATAATTTATTACTTTTAAATCAAAGAAGACTTAAATAAATGAAAGAATATTCCCTGTTCATGGATAGGAAGACTAAACATCATCAAGATGTCTATCCTACCCAAAATAATCTACAGATTTAATGCAATCCCAATAAAAATCAACACTGTATTTTTTAAGGAATTGGAAAAACTAACTACAAAATTTATTTGGAAGGGTAAGAGGCCCCGAAATCGCCAAAGACATATTGAAAAAGAAAAATGAAGTTGGAGGTTTCATACTACCTGACTTTAAAACATACTACAAAGCTACAGTGGTGAAAACAGCATGGTATTGGCACAAGGATAGACATATTGACCAATGGAACCGAATTGAGAGTCCTGATATAAATCCTCGCATATACAGTCTTCTGATATTCGACAAGGCCACCAAGCCCACTCAGTTGGGAGAGAATGGCCTCTTCAACAAGTGGTGCTTGGAGAACTGGATATCCATATCTCACTCTCTCACACCTTATATGAAAATCAACTCAAGATGGATCAAAGATCTAAATATAAAAGCCAAGACCATAAAGACCTTGGAAGATAATGTAGGGAAGCATCTACAGGACCTTGTAATAGGAAATGGTTTCATGAACTTCACACCCAAAGCACGAGCAGCAAAAGAAAAACTAGATAAATGGGATCTCCTCAAAATTAAAAACTTTTGGACCTCAAAGGACATTATTAAGAAAATAAAAAGGCAGCCTACCCAATGGGAGAAAATATTTGGCAACCACATATCTGATAGGAGCCTAATATCCTGCATATATAAAGAAATCCTACAATTCGAAAATAAAAAATGGGCAAGTGACCTGAAAAGACACTTCTCCAAGGAAGAAATACAAATGGCTAAAAAGCACATGAAAAAATGCTCAACATCTCTAGCTATTAGAGAAATGTAAATCAAAACTACATTGAGATACCATCTTACACCCATTAGAATGGCAGCTATTAAAAAAACAGCAGGCTGTAAGTGTTGGAGACGATGTGGAGGAATGGAAACCCTCATCCACTGCTGGTGGGATTGTGGAATGGTCCAGCCACTGTGGAGGACAGTTTGGCAGTTCCTCAAAAAGCTAACTATAGATCTTCCATATGATCCAGCGATTCCATTGCTGGGTATATACCCAGAAGAATTGAAAGCAAAGACACGGACAGATATATGCACACCATTGTTCACAGCAGCATTGTTCACTATTGCCAAAGTTGGAATCAACCCAGGTGCCCATCAACAGATGAATGGATAAACAAAATGTGGTACATACATAAATGGAATATTACTCAGCTGTAAGAAGGAATAAAGTGCTAACAAATGGGATAACATGGATGAATCTTGAGGACCTTATGTTGAGTGAAGCAAGCCAGGCACTGAAGGATGAACAGTACATGACCTCACTGATGTGAATTAAGGAAAGTGAGCAGCCTCAGAGAGCTATTGTCTGAAAGATAGGTGTACAAGAAAGAGAAAGAGAAAGTTGTGAGCCATCACCCATATGGACATAACCTACGGTAAAGTGATAGAGTGTAGTTGTGTATTGAAGGGATAGGACAGGGTAGTGATATATTGGGTTGGGTGGTGCAGGGTTGACGGGTGGGTAGATTGGGAAGGGTGGGTTAGAATTCCCAGGATACTGGGGGGAGAGCAGAAATAGACAGGTGGGCATCTCTTAAGAGCAAGGGCAGTTCCTAATAGTGGAGGACAAACCAATGTGTCATGACCTCTTGTTGCACGTAACTATGAATCTTGTCATCCCATGAGTCAAGCCAGGGGGTCGTCATGGGCCCCAGCAGGATGGGGAGGGAGGAACAGAATAGATCAAACAGGGGGTATTTAGTGGTCAGTGGAAATGTTTTTCATTACCTTACAGTGATGGACACCTGACATGGTAAATATGATGAAAATTTATAAAAGTGTACGATCTAAAATGTAAACCACACTGTAAACCATTGACAATGTTTAGTAGCTACGTTTTACTATCTGTATATAAGTTATAACAATGCTACCATCCACATACAAAAAGGTTTTAACATGGGGTGAGGAAAGGGGGAGGAGGTTGGGTATATGAGTGTGTCTTGTATTCGGTGTGTGACTTTGCTGTGACCTAAAACTTCTTTGAAAATTAAATGAAAAGAGTGAGACACTGGGGAGTGAGAGGGGGAAGGTACCATGGTACAGACTGGACACCACATATTGCAGTGCTAAAGGCAAAATGTCCAAAAGAAATTTTGTTAATTAAAAAAAATTTTTTTTTCTCATTTTTTGAATAACCCAATCCTTTAATTTTATTTTTAGTTTTTTTAAAAAAAAGTTTTCATTTATTTTATCTCTTACATTTAAACATCATTATTATTTGATTTTCCTATTAATTGTATTTGGCTATTGTATTGGCTTCATCTTTAAAGAAGCTTTGGATCACAGAAGGGTTACAACTGGGGCGGGAGAGGATTGTTGGTGGGGGGTGTCAGGGATGGGGGTTGCATGGGAGGAAGTTCACCTGAACATACATAAAAGGTATGTAAAATTGTTCAAATGCTCATGGGGCATGGTCAAAGTGGGTGGAGAACCACTCAATAAATGAGAGAATACTGAATTCCCATCCTGGAGGGCTCTGCCATATTCTCCAAGGGAGTAGCAACAGTCCCCCAAGTGCAGGGGCAGTGTCTGGCAAAGGAGGATGATCCACTGATGGGCTCTTAATATATTGATGACTAGCCTTATGAGTCTTTGCTCTTGAAATTGAAACTTAGCCTACATGTTACAGGGTGCCCAAGGGTTGCCTCCTGAGAGCCTCTTTGTTGCTCAAATGTGGCCTCTCTCTAAGCTAAACTCAGCATATGAATGCATTACCTTCCTCCCAGCGTGGGACAAGACTCCCGGGGATGAGCCTCCCTGGCAACAAGGGATTAATAACAAGTGCCAATGGGCAATACAACTGGAAAAAAGACCTCGAATAAAAGGGGAAAAAGGTAAAGACAAATGAGTTCATATGGCTAAGAGACTTCAAAGTGAGTCGGGAGGTCATCCCAGAGGTAACGCTTATGCACATCTCAATAGGACCTCAAAGGCTTCCAATGTGGATACACCCCAAACAGAGGGGCTCCTGAGGGCTCTGGAGACACCC
>JAQZBX010086226.1:0-13024 GCA_029593785.1 Cabassous unicinctus | reverse complement strand
GGGACGTCCCCGTTAAAAAAAAAAAAATTGCATAAAGAAGAGCTTAGGTCTGGTCCCAGTTTTGAGACAGATTTCCTTTGGGACCTGTCCCCACTTGTGCTTTTGTCCTTCATCTGCAGAAAACGGGGCAATAGAGCCTCCTCTAGTTACCTCAGAATAAGAGATCTCAAAATGCCTTGTGATTAGTGCATCGCTATGTAAACAGACACCTCATAAAGCGTTCAAGGTTTAGGGGCTGCCTCGCAGGCGGCCATGCAGGTCGGGGCTCCGAGCTTGCCTGGATCTAGGGACTGAGCGCCCCCTGAAACTGGACGGGAGATCGTGAGTGTGTGCCCGTGTGTTTTCTGAGGAAACGGCACTTTTCTCAGATTTTCAAAGGGCTCTTGGTCATTCTAAATAGCACGAACTTCTATTCCAGTCGACCCCTTTGTTCAGATGGGAAACAGAGGCCGCCTCAGCCGGTGTGGCGAGTGTGGGGCTTGTCGGCGTCTAAAGCTGTGAACAAGTGTCCGGACTAGTTATAAGCTTTAACCCCCCACCCCACCCCCGACCCAGGTGGCCTCTGTCACTCAAGCCCAGGTCATAGAGCCGAAGCAGCGTGCTGTGAGTTGGCCAAGTGTCCCCAACCTTGGTCTGCCCGGCCGCGCTCCCCTCCGGAGGTGAGGACAGCGTCCGCCCTGACAGGAAGGGCAGCGGCCCGAAGGCCCTGCCTAGACTGCCCTACGGAGACCCCACAGAGCCGTCTGTCCCACAGCTATTTCAGACACGCCTGGGATTTCTTTCTGACAGTAAAGTAAATGCTGGCTGGACGGCCACCTACTAGGCTGACGCAGGCCGCCGGCTTCCCCTTGGAGGCCTGGGAGGAGATTCTGCAGGTCTTCACGGATTAGCTAAGACTCCGCCGTCAAACTGAGCAGATAGAAAATCCATTACCAACAGCTAATAAAGGCCAGGAAGGCAGGCTGTGGACAAAGCCCGGCTCCTGGGGCTCTGCGGTCTCCCCTCTTGCAGTCGCTTGGCCTTCAATATTTGCCCCTCTTGCAGGCACCACCCTGGGATTCTCTTTGTTCTCAATTCAATAGTTCGGGAAGCGATTCTGTTTCTTATTCGATGTAAAAGCCCGTGCCTGCAGACCTTTCGGCACATTTATTGTGAAGCTGGAATTTATGACGGATTGGATTTCAGAGGAGGGATTGATTAAATACAGATGGAACGCTTGGCAAGGGCCTGGGCTCCCAGTAGACTCTCCCATTTAGAAACAGAATAAAGATTAGAAAGCTTGAACAAGGGCATTTGGGGGCGAATCGTGCTTTCAAGGGAAAGTGGGCAGGACAGGGTGATGGGAAACTGCTTATTCCTGTTCAAAGGCACCTTCCTGGAGCCCTTTGGAAAATTCTTGGTCAGGAGGAGGGATGTGCTGCTGGGCCATTCCTCACTGCCTTCTGGGCACACGGTGCTCTCCTCTTCCCCATGTGGGGGCCGAGATGACAGCGGGATTGTCTCAGCTCTGCCTTTCCCCCTTCTTTAATTACCAGTCTCAATGATCTTTCAAGGTCTAATTCCAATACCACCTCCTCCATGAAGACTGCCAAGTTGCAACCCTCACTCAGTAAAAATTGACCACTCCTTTCAATGTATAACTACCGTGTGCTGCAGTCCCCTCTATTTCACCTTCGTTTTCATTCTGTCTTAAAATATAGTTTCTAGAACAAGGTCTGAGTTTTAACTGTCTTTGCATTTCCAATGCATATCATGTAGTGAGCCTTAAACGAATGTTAATGCAGATTAAAATGTCTTATCACCTAGTCTTAAACATGCTTGCTTTTGGTAGTGTGCATTGGCAGTTTCTGCCTGCCCAGCATCGATTCCCTCTGTGACTTTCCTCTGGGAAGCTCAGTTCATGCAGTTGAGATGGGGCTGATGCATCCCTTTTATCCAAGGTGGGCATGTGACTCAGATCTGACCAGTTGGTGTACAGGGATTAGATCAGAGATGGGCTTGCTACCAAAGTTGGGCCAATCAGGGCCAATGAGCAATAGCCCAGGGCCCCTGTTGGCACTACTGGGAAGGAGGGACTTCTTTGTGGTTGTTCAACTGGAAAATGCCAGGCAGGGGCTGCTGGTGCCCATTCTTCTCCATGTGGGGAAAAGCTACCTGAGAATGAAGCCTTTCTTTATGCCCTTTAGGAGGCAGAGGAGGAAACCTGACCAGAGAGGTGGGAGCAGTGACTCTGCTAGGATGCTGGCCTGGGCAGGGGACAGAGGCCCTCGGCAGGGCAGCAAGCCCAGGAACGGCTCAGGGCCTGGCTGTAGCCAGGATGTTCAATGCAGCACATGGCACCTGGCAGCAGGAGGCCAAGGCCTCAGTGATAACCCAGCACAGTGTGTGGCTTGTGGCCTGACTTGTGCCTTCAGAGCAGACCCCCAGCCCCTGGTGGGTGATTCTGGGAGGAGGACCTGGCCCAAGTTGGGCTGGATGCCAGGGCCCAGTGAGGAGCCATGTGGTGTGTTGGAAAGAACAGCATTTGTAGTCAGACTCTCTTTCTAGTTGGGACAATCTCCACCTCACTTGGCTTCAGTTTCATCTGTAAAATGGGACTGATAATCTCTGTTGTGGGGTTATTGTGAGAATGAAATGGAATAATGTCAGGAAAGCACCTTAGCCAGCACTCAGGCAGCAGAATTCCTGTTACCGTGTGGGCTGGGTTCTGGCAGGCCCAGGCCTGGTGGAGTGTAGGGGATGAGGGAGACAGATGATGGAGTGGATGGAAACTGAGGCAGCAGCAGCTTGGCCTCTGAGCTGAGCCACTGTGCCAGGCTAAGTTAAGAAGGTAGGAAGTATATCTCATTCATCTTTGCATGTCCAGAACTAAGCAGAGTGCCTGAGTGGCAGAGAATAGGACCAATAAATAATTGCTGATAAGAAAAAATAGAAACTGTACTTAAATTGATACCTGCTAAGATTTTCTAAACCATCTAAGAATCTTCTACTTGAGAGGAATCTTCCGTTCTATGTGCCAGAACGGAAAGGATAC
The DNA here is from genome assembly GCA_029593785.1 of Cabassous unicinctus. Classification (NCBI taxonomy): domain Eukaryota; kingdom Metazoa; phylum Chordata; class Mammalia; order Cingulata; family Chlamyphoridae; genus Cabassous; species Cabassous unicinctus. The sequence continues at coordinate 9,990 of JAQZBX010086226.1, read as the reverse complement.
TGGACTTGAGGTAAAAAGATCCAGATCGAGCTCTGTATCATATGACCCCCAAGCAAATCCCTTAATTTCTGCAGGCCTCAATTTCTTCATCTGTAAAATAAGGCTATTAATAGTTTGCCTGTCTACCCCCATAAGGATGTCATCCAGTTCAGAGAGTTCTGGTAGCACTGGAAGATACACAGCAAACATGAGGAGCAGTGTCCATGGGTGCAGTTAGTCTAGGGACGGACTTAGCGAGAAGGGATGTTTGCCTGAGGCAGCCTAAGCTGACCAGCTGGAGTGGGGAACCAGAGGGATTGCTACAACAGCCAAGGTCAAGGCTAGGAAAATAGCATTTCCAAGTGTCTAGTTTGAAGGGTAAGACAAGGCTAGATACAGGTCTATGGCAGGGAGAACTGTAAGCAGGAAAGAATACAGGGGGAGAAAGAAGACAAGGAAAGCAGTTCACAAGCCAGAAGCTTCCCTCTTCAAGGTTCTCAGTAATAAATGGAATGGTTAACGTTTATTGAGCACTTACTATATTGCCAGCTGCTCTTCTAAGTATTTCATGTATTATTTCCCTGAATCCTCACAATAACCCTGGGTGGGTACTATTTTTACCCCCATTTCACAAATTAGGAAACTGAGGCTCAGAAGTCCCAAAGGACTTTACCTGGAGCCAACCATGGCTCACATTTTTTATCACCCTGAATTATATCTGGTATACAAAACAGGGGTGGCTAGAGTGACCTAAAGAGAGAAGAGAATAAATATATTTAAAGACATTTTGTCCATTAGAAAGTACTGGGTAATGTTGATGTTGCTAAGTCTAAAGTCTTATAACTTCTCTTGGCCTCTAGCTAACTCCCCAAGAGTGGCACATTAGACAATTATCGTGAAGGAGAATAACCACCATAACTGTAAGGAGAGCTGCCTCTTACAGAGCCTGGCCCAGGAGACTGGACTTTTTCCCAGGAGGTCATCAGGAGCCAGGAAGTGTGGCAGCCCCTGTTCTGGTGACCAGTTTTAGCTCCACAACACTCTGGACTCCAGGCCCCCCTTGTGCTCCAGAGGAATTGGTGTCTGCTATGCTCTGCCCAGGTCCTAATTAAGCTCAGCTTTAGGGAACTCTGGGGTTGGGGGTGGATGGCAGAGCCCACATGTCTGGGATGGAATGCTCCTGCCCCTCACAGGCTCCCTGGAATTCTCCCATTCCCGAGCAAGTTGCCAGGCATGAAGAGACAGACTCAGGGTGCTGAGGGGCCCCCTCCAAGAGGCTTCTTGACTCAGGCACGGTGGCCTTCTGCAGGGCCCACAAGAGGGAGGTCTTAGGCCAACCTGGCACCAAGAGCTGAAGTGAAGTGCATGATTAGGCTCAGGGAGGGAGGCAGGGAGGAAGGCTGAGGGTGGGCGAGGCAGGGAGTAAAGCAAGGTAAGAAGGGATCCCAAGAGGGGAGAGCAGAAGGGGACAAGGGGTGCACTGAAAGAAAGGGCCAGTAGTGGCAGGGAGAGAGAAGGCGGTAGTGAGAGGGACATCAAGATGGCATGTGGCAGTGGGCAGTGTTTGGCAACAAGAGACCCCAGGGGTGGTCTCACAGTTGGGCTGCTGAGATGGAGGAGCTAAATAATTCTTTTGTGTAAAGGTGCTCTAGGAATTATTGGGAAAGGCTCTCCAAGGTTCTCCAAAAAGCTTACGGTTATTGGAACTGGGGAAGGGAGTTATAAAAACTGTAAGAAGACCCAGGGTATTATAGGGACAAATGACAACTGCAGGGAAAAACAGGAGGGCATCTACAGATGGCTTAGACTTCCAAGGGGAGAAGCCATCCTGTGATGAGGGTACAGCAGTGGCCAGGAAAAAACAATGGAAGCGAGGAGATACTAACACCTTCTCCTGGGTCCACGGAGAGGAATGGGAAGGGAAGAGCCTCTCTGGCAGGCCCCACAGAGAACCAGGGTTCAGTGAAGAGTGGAAAGTGGCGCTATCTTACTTACTCCTGGCAGGGGAACACAGCAGAGCCAGCCTCTGGACACATCTGCTGGGGTGGGGCTGACTCAGTGGCAGGAATGGATGGACCAACTGCAGGCCACAGGATGGATGGAAAGTCAGAGCCAGAAAAAAGTGGTAAGACGCAGAGTCAACGAGGGTTACCAGGCAGAGGGAGAACAGGGACAGCTAGGGGGACTCCAGGAAGAGCAGCAGATAAAGACAGGTGGCAGGCTCAGGGAGCTCTGGCAGCAGGCTTCCCTCCACAGGCTGAGGCTCAGAAGCCACACTTCAGGCCCTGCTAAGACTTACAGAGCAAAACTCCAGAATTACAGAACAGGGGTTCTGGGCAGGCTGGCAAGAGGGAAACCTTGTTAATAGAGCTAAAGTGTAAGGGGAAGGCCTGGTCACAGAAACAAATCAATAGTCTGGTTATCAGACCTGTGAGCTCCAAGTCAGGGTAGGGCCAATACTGACCGAGTTGACTGAGCCCACCTGGAAGTCTGGGACTTCCTGGGGCACTTTTTGAGGCCTTATGGGAAGCACACAGGGTATCTGGTAGAGGCCCTTCCAACCCAGGCCCAAGTTATTAGACTCAGCCTACAATAAACATGCCACTGTGGAAACGGATCAGAGCTCTCTGCTGCAGAACCAACAAAGAGCTGATGAGAGCAGGCCGATATTTATGTATAGACATGCCGTAGGTCTTCTTCTGCTTTTCAGGCCCAAAGAACTACAAGCTCTCACCAGCTCGCTCTTCCACAGAAGGGTCCTTCTGTGGGGATAATGAGTCTGTGGCGATGCACACCCCTGATTAATCTGCAGGTTTTACAGGGAATTTTCATCACTGTCTCAAGGTGTTAAAACCAAAAGGGCTTCCTCTCAGAAACATATAAAAATCAAGGAAACCTATCTGGTGCCACAGAGAAACTTTCTGATTCAGGTATCGGAGCCCTTGGTTTCCTGTTGTGCCAGGGGGCTTCGCTTGGCCCCTTTGTCCTGCCTTTCAGACCCACTGACGCACAGTCCCGCAGGCCCCACCTCCGCCCAGGCACGCACTCTGCCTTCCCACCCCCAACACTCACCCTTGCCTGCAGGGAAGCAGAAACTGAGTAAAGGAAAGGAGGTGAGGGAGAAAGGAGACTTCTCTCATCACCATTTCCCTTCCAACCCCCACCACCTCCCAGCCCTCCTGCCCAACAGGTAGAGGAAGGAGGGATGCAAAGGTGTGGGGGCAGGGGTCATTCCTATGGTTCCCCATTCATCCCTCTAGTCCCGAGTCCACCCCAAGCCCTGCTAGCCCACGCACCCAGCCTGAGCAGCACAAAGCTGAGCCTTGCTTTAGAAGGGAGCAGGTTCTTGACATTCTGAGGTGGAATTCCATTGCATCAGTACCTCAAGATGGGGCTCTCCAGTTGTTCACAGATGGATTCTACTTCAGGGCCACAAAAGGTCAACAGAGATGCTATATTCCCCTATACAAAACCGACCCCACCAAAAGTGAGCCTGCCTTCTTTCACTAATTCAAAAGAATTTACTGAGCACCAACCACAAGCAAGGCAGACTCCTCGCCCTCAAAGTGCAGAACAGAAGTAGGCACTCAGGTTAAAAACCAAAGGTGACCAGGCTGTGAAGCTGGAGAGATCAGAGGTGAGTGCTAAAAACACACTTAGGAAGTTTTAGCATCTCTGCAAGCTGGGAACAGCTTATGCAGCAGAGTGATCCTAAACTCAGGCATTTCTCTGTTTCTGAAAATATGACTAGGTCATGAGCAGACTGAAGGGATTTAGGAGATGACTTATTCATGATCAGCCTTTGTCCTTAAAGAACAAAAATCCTAGAAGTCTAAGATAGCTACAGTGCTGTAAAGAGAATTTATAGTATAAGGACCCCATTTCCACTTTCAAATAAAAGCTTTTATCCCTTGCCATTTATTTTTGTGTCTTGGAGAATGCTTCGGCTGCAGAGGTTCTCTGTGTCCGGGACTATAAAGCAGACATGGAGATGGCAGGTAAGGGTCTCACCTGGGTGAGTTAGGGAGGTGGGTGTTGCCCTGGTGGGAGGAGGAGAGACACTGGAAAGATCTTGAAATAAGGCTAAGACATCTGGGCTAGTTCCTGCAGTGGACAGGCTGCAGCAGGAGGTGTTTTGGAGAGGGACTGCTGGGCAGTGGGTGTAGCTCAGTGGTTGAGCGCCTGCTTCCCATATATGAAGGTCTTGGGCTCAATTCCTGGCACTTCCTAAAGGGGAGGGACTGCTCCAGACAAGTGTCGAGAACATACTGCCTGAGGGCAGTAGAAGCAAGAGGAAGGCACTCCAATGAACTCTCAACATTGCCACAATTTTATGGAAATAAGTGACTCCATGACAATGGCATCACTGCATAAAGTTAGCTCCCCTTTCTGTGCCTCAGCTTATTCATCTACAAAATGGGAATAATAACGGCATCCCCCCTCATGTGAAGGACAGGTGGATAGGTAAATCAATCCATAGAAAGCCCTTTGAACAATGCCTGCTACATAGTATGTGCTCAATAAATGTTAGCTCTTATCATTTATTCCACCACCTCCTGGGGGGTTGGGGAAAGGGTGGCAATTAATTCACTATGCGCTAATCAAAAATATTTCTCAGTGGGTTCAGTAAATCACATTTCACTTTGCCTGTGGGGAAAAAAGATGAAAATTATTTCAAATAGACTTGCACATACTTTAAAAGAGTTTATTTTTAAAAAATCAGCACAGTAAGAACTGCGACACAAAATTACTTTCTGCTATCAATGACAGGCACTCCTATCAATTCAAGTATATATATATATATATAAAAACTCCCCAAATTAAAGGCCTTTAAAAGTCCATTGAGGCCTTTTTACTTCTGCAGTTACATAAAATTAAGCAGGAAAACATTAACATGAAATGAACATCAATTTTGCACAAATAGGTGTGGTCAAGCAGCTTAAATTATCACCTGAAAAACTTGTACTTCAGAGAAAAATCCCAGATGACAACACTATATGTGTTATAAAAAGATTCACATTATTCCATGGGACATGTTACACATCATTTGTTCTTCACATTTCTTTCACCAAGCCTGACACAAAAAATCGAGTGAAAGTTTTCCAGGCAGTGGCCTTGTTTTTGTGCACATTCTTTTCCTTTTTCTGAATTCAGAGTTTCTGAAAACAGAGAGAGGAGGCTTTTCTCTTGGTAAAATATGACTTGTAAGCTGCCTGGGAACCAAGCTATTATGGTTCTTAAGTTTCTTCCTTTCTCTGGGGAGACCCAGGGGTCAGGTCTTCACACCATCCAGATCTGTTCTCTTCTCTCACGCAGAGTGCTCTGGTGGTAGGAAACGCTGAAAGGCCTGACCTCATCAGGAATGGAAGTGAGCTCTGCTCTTCTGAGCAGGCACAGGAGAGGCCCGCGTCTCCTGAATTCAGAGAAAGTTTCTTTATATCAGAATATGCCAACCCACGGCAATAACAGTGGAGAACTAGAAATGTGAAAAACACCTAGAAATTGAACATTAAAGGGATGTGTGTTTCTTGTGCACTGAAAACTGGTGGATTACTATTTTAAATAAGCTGCCATAGAGCAGGGGGTTGGTAGTAGAACCAAACTCTGTGCCCAGTCTAACCTAGTAGAGATAGGTGTCCTGACAGGAAATTGCCAAAAATGGAAACACCAGCCAGTGACAGGACCAGATAGTAGCTGTACTTTTGTTGGTATTGATGCCACCCACTGGTTCAAGTGACTTGAATCCCTGTGTGAAACAGACTTTATCTATTACCTTTCAAATCATTCTGATCACCAAACAGAGCCAGAGGAATGAACATAACAGTTCAGTAGGATTCTTATACATTCAGAAAAGGTTATATTGTCATAATCAATCCACAGCGTTTCCTGGGCACTGATAAATATAACACATTCATTCATAAACTACCTGAACCATTGCCATGACAATGAGAAAACGCAGTAAGGATACCATCACCGACACTTCCTTCCTTTCAGTATGCAGCACCTTCAGGGCCTGGATAGACAGCTGAGGATAAAGATTTCCTGTGGGCTAAAACAAAGGGCAGTGCTGTCCCTTCACTGTGACATGAGGGGCCTCCCCTTGGAGAGCCTTTATGTAGCAGCCTCTAAGAATTCTGAGGTGAACATAGCTTCTGCATAATCTTCACACATATCCTGAAGTTCAGCAGCCACGGCCTCCAGAGCTTCATCTACCAGCTCTTCTGAAAAGCTGGAAGACAAACAACACAGCTAAAGGTATGTATAGCCAGATACAGGAGCCATTCTTTTACTCAGGTGGGGAACTTAACAAGCCAATTCAAAACTTTAAACAGAATTTCAAAAGGCCAAGAGCCAAGATAATTTAAGGAGAAAAACAGGGTGAAAGGTCTTGCTCTACTAGGTATTAAGATTGTGGTACTTAGATCCCAAAGCCCAGGTGGAGGGATGGTCCTCCAATACACCCAGGATGGACCTCCACCTCCAAGACATCAGAAACCTGAGGCAATCGTTCTCTCTCCCTACCCACCCCCACACCTTCCCCGCCACCCAACCATTTGAGATTAAGTTGCAGTCATAATATCCCTTAAATACTTTGGCATGTATGTCCTAAAAGTAAGGACATTCTTACTTTTCCATGATCTATGAAAACCATAAAATTAACGATGATATAATAACAATGAACTAATCTTATCTACAGACCAACTGCCCAAATAAAGTCTTTTATAGCAAAAGAAACATTTTGTAGTCTGGGATTCAATCCAGGATCACATGTTTCATTAGTGTCATATTTCTTTGTCTATTTTAATCCAGACTAGTTCTTCAGTCTTTGTCTTTCAGGAACTTATTGTTTATTGAAGAGTATAAGCTTTTGGGGGAAGAATGTCCCCTCAATTTGTGTTCATCTGCTGCTTCATCATGATTAGTTTCAGATCATGCATTTTTTTTTTTTTTAAGATTTATTTATTTATCCCCCCCTTGCTGCTTGTGTTCACTATGTCCATTTGCTGTGTGCTTTTTCTGTGTCTGCTTATCTCCCCCTTGCTGTGAGGTCTTGCTGCATCAGCCCACCGTGCCGCGCAGGCCGGCCTGTCCTCACAAGGAGGCCCCGGGAAGCGAACCTGGGGCCTCCCATATGGTAGACGGGAGCTCTGTCGATTGAGCCACACCCGCTTCCCCATGCATTTTTTTAAACAAATGCCACAGAAAGGTTCGTATGTCCTCCTCAGTGCATCATGGTATCTAGCTGCCACATTGGCTGGTGATGGCCAATCTGATCACCTGGTGAAGGTGAGGTCCGCCAGGTTTTTCCCCTATAAAGTTACTATTTTCTCTTTATAATTAATAAATACGCTATAGGGAGATACTTAAGAGACTAAATGTTCTGTTTTTCATCAAATTTTCCTGAATCAATTATTACTATGATGCTTGCCAACAGTGATTTTCTAAATCCCTCATTCCTTCTACATTTAGTAGCTGGCATTCTACTGTAATGAAGAGCTTTCTCTTCTCCCTTATTTATGTATTCGTTCATTCATTCATTTATATTCAGGTTGCCCTTACATAGATTCTCATTTTATTCAGTGGTTGGTAATTCATGACTATTATTATTTATTTTAATGCTCAAATTGTTGGCCATTAGGAGCCCTTTCAGGCTGGTTTGTGTGTCCTTTTGATATGTCCCCACCATTCTTTGAGCACTTCCTTTCTGGCACAACATGATTTTCAGGCTTATTTTACAATTTCCTGGTCTCAGCCCTCATCATGGAATCAGTCATTTCTCCCAAGGTAGCTTTCATGGAGAACAGTGGTAAGAAACCAAGATCCAGGTCCTAGGTGTGCCCAATGCTATGGTGCCACTGCTTCTAGGCCCTCTAAGAAAGACATACACACAGCTATATCTATCAAAAACCATAAATTCATACAAACACCTCCAATTCAAATTCAACACAAAGGATTCATTCTAGCCTTCCTCCAGAAACCTGGCTTTCATTATTCACAATGTATTTACTTATTGGATCCCAAAACAATAAAGTATTTTTATTTTTATTTTTTTAACTTTATTTTGTACATTTAATAATTGAAAATATAAACAATTAAAAACTCAAAAGTAAACACAGATGAATAAATATATACATTTCTCAATTAAATGTACTGGATACATATACATTTTTTTTTAAATCAAACAATATATTACACAATATATTTGGTTCATAGTAATGCATTCATACAGTATTTGTCCTTTTGTGTCTGGCTTGCTTTGCTCAATATAATGTCCTCCAGGTTCATCCATGTTGTCATATGCTTTACAACTTCATTTCTTCTTACAGCTGCATAATATTCTATCGTGTGAATAGACAGTTTGTTTATCCATTTGTCTGTTGATGGACACCTGGGTGGTTTCCAACTTTTGGCAATGGTGAATAATGTTGCTATGAACATCGGTGTGCAGACGTCTGTTCGTGTCACTGTTCTCATTTCTTCTGGGTATATACCCAGTAGTGGTATTGCAGGGTCACGTGGCAAGTCTATATTCAACTTCTTTAGGAACTGCCAAACAGTCCTCCATAGTGGCTGTCCCATTCTGCATTCCCACCAACAGTGAAGAAGTGTTCCTATCTCTCCACATCCTCTCCAACACTTGTAGTTCTGTCTTTTTAATAGTGGCTATTCTGATAGGTGTGAAATGATATCTCATTGTAGTATTGATTTGCATTTCCCTAATCATTAGTGATGTTGATCATTTCTTCATGTGTTTTTTTGCCATTTGTAAGAAAGTAGTTTTAGAATTGCTAACCCATGCCACTGTGAAAAAAGAAACCTAACTAACTAGAGTTCAATATATGTTTATAGTTCTTTTTGTCTTTCGCCAGAGAGTATGTAGTAAAAATATTGTGTTCAAAAGTTACTTATGGGAATTCTGTACTTTATGCATGATTTTTCTGAAAAGGTACAATTTCTCTTAAAAAAAAAAAAAGTTACTTAGGCTAATTTTTATCTGTATTAATTTGAAATACAGTTAGGTTCATGTTTCTGTGTGTATTCCAATTGAAGGTCCATCCCCCTGCATCCTTGTTGACTTGGGGGGAGGGGGGAGTTATATAGAAAACATTAACATGGTCCAACGTCAGAAATAAACAGGAAGGTGGAAACACATCTCTCTGAATGCGGTCACTTCCCCTCTCCCAGCTCTTAAACCCTGTTCCTACCTCAGCTGTTTTGTTTTGTTGAAAATCTGACAATCCTTTTGTCTTTTAATTTTGGTATATATAGTTCTTTTTCATTTAATGTAATTCTGATATATTTGGATTTAATTTTAGCACATGACTAAGTATTAATCTATTTGTTTTCTCTTCTTTCTTGCCTCCTTTTGGATTTTTAAATTATTCTTTCCTTTCTGTTAACTTGGATATTTTTCTTTTCTTTTACTTTTCTTTTAGCGGCTACTTTAGATTACAACAAGCATCCTTGACTGAAAGTCTAATATTAATTGATATTCTTACCATTTTCCCAGGCAATGTAAGAATCTTAGAACACTAGCTCCATTTATCCCTTCCTAACTGTTATGTCTTTTAATTATATATGCATATGCTTATATATGGTGTGTGTTCCCTTAAGACATCAGGATTATTGTTTTATACCGTCAATATCTATTTACCTACATATCTTTGATTTTCTTCATGCCTTCCTCTATTTCTGACCTTCCTTCTGTGACCATTTTCTTTTTCTCTGAAGAATACCCTTTTAATGTTTCCTATAATGAAGGTCTACTGGTAATACATTTTCTCGGCTTTGTTTGGAACCTCTCTTGGCATTCCCTCTTAAATATATTTTTACTATTAGAACTCTAGATTGGTAATTCTTTTCTTTAAGCACATTAAAAGATATGCCAGATCTTCGAGCTTTCAGTGTTTCTAATTCTCATTTTTAGTTCTAGGTGATTTTAAGATTTTCTCTTTGTCTTTTTTTCAGCAGTATTATGGTATGCTTAGGTATAGATTTCTTTTTATTTTC
>JAQZBX010086225.1:0-13026 GCA_029593785.1 Cabassous unicinctus | reverse complement strand
AAACAGTTTATACCTAAGGCTCAGCCAATGCAGTGGTTTCTTCACTTTACGAAACTCAATAAGATTTGTGTTTTATTTGATGCTCTGCCATTGTTTTCATTTAAATTCATGTTCAAAACACTGGTTTCACCTAACAGTCTCTGAACTCAGCAGTTAATTCAACTTTGAAAGTTAAGGAAGATACTTAAATCAAGAAAGGGTCTGTATTTTGTCAAATGCCTTTTCTGCATCAATTGAGAGGATCATGTGATTTTTCTTCTTTGATTTATCAATGTGGTTTATTAGACTAATTGGTTTTCTTGTGTTGAACCACCTTTGCATACCTGGGAGAAAACCCATTTGATTGTGGTGTATAATTCTTTTAATGTGCTTTTGGATTTGGTTTGCAAGCATTTTGTTGAGAATTTTTATATTCATTAGAGATATTGGTCTGTAATTTTCTTTTTTCGTAGTATCTTTATCGGGTTTTGGTATTAGGGTGATGTTGGCTTCATAGAATGAGTTTGATAGCATTCTTTCCTGTTCAGTTTTTTGGAAGAGCTTGAACAATATCGGAATTAGGTTGTCTTTGAATGATTGGTAGAGTTCACCTATGAAGCCATCTGGTCCTGGGCTTTTCATCTTTGGGAAGTTTTTGATGACTGTTTAAAACTCTTCGCTTGTGATTGGTTTGTTGAGGTCTTCTATTTCTTCTAGGGTCAGTGTAGATGGTTGTGTGATTCTAAGAATTTGTCTATATTTTCTCGTTTGTTTGCATACAGTTGTTCCTAGTATCCTCTTATGATCTCTTATTTCTGCGGGGTCAGTGGTAATGCCGCTCCTCTCATTTCTGATTTTATTTATTTGTGTCTTCTCTTTTTTTCTTTGTCAGTCTATCTAAGAGTTTGTCAATTTTTTTTACCTTCTCAAAGAACCAACTTTTGATTTTGTTGACTCTATTGTTTTTTTTGTTTGTTTGTTTGTTTGTTCTTGATTTCATTTATTTCTGCTCTGATATTTACTATTTCTGTCCTTCAGCTTGCTTTGGGATTATTTTGCTGTTCTTTTTCTAGTTCCTCCAGGTGTGCAGTTAGGTCTTCAATTTCAGCTTCCCTTCTTTTTTAATGTAAGCATCGAGGCCTGTAAATTTCCCTGTCAGCAGTGCCTTTGCAATATCCCGTAAGTTTTGATATGTTGTGTTCTCATTTTCATTCATCTCAAGATAATTGCTAAATTCTCTTGCAATTTCTTCTTTTTTATATACTTTATTTTTAAAAGATACTTAGATTACATAAAATGTTACATAAAAAATAGGAGATTCCCTGCAATTTCTTCTTTGATCCACTGATTATTTAAGAGAATGTTGTTTAATCTCCATATATTTATGAAGTTTCCCTTTTTCCATTCATTATTGATTTCTAGCTTCATTCTGTTATGATCAGAGAAAGTGTTTTGTATAATTTCAGTCTTTTTAAATTTATTGAGACTTGTCTTGTGACCCAACATGTGGTGTATCTTGGAGGAAGATCTTTGGGCACTTGAAAAGAATGTATATATCCTGCTTTTCTGTGGTGCAATGCTCTATAGATGTCTGTTAGGACTAGTTCATTTATCATATTATTCAAGCTCTTGTTTCTTTATTTTTCCTCTCTCCACATGTTCTATCCAATACTGAGAGTGGCATATTGAAGTCTCCAACTATTATTGTAGTGACATCTATTTTTCCCTTTAGCTATGCCAGGGTGTGCCTCATGTATCTTGGGGGCGCTGAGGTTAGGTGTATAAATATTTAGTATAGTTATTTCTTCTTGCTGAATTGCCCCTTTTATTAATATATAATGACCTTTTTCATCCCTTATAACAGTTTTGCATTTAAGATCTATTTTATCTGTTGTTAGTATCTCTACTCCAGCTCTTTTTGGGTTACTATTTGCATGGAATAGCTTTTTCCAATCTTTCACTTTTAACCTGCTTGTGTCCTTACCTCTGAGGTGAGTCTCTTGTAGACAAATATAGATGGCTCATATTTTTTTATCCATTCTATTAGTCTATGTCTTTTCATTGGGGAGTTCAAGCCATTAACATTCAATGTTATTACTGTAAAGGCATTACTTACTTTATCCATTTTGACTTGGGCTTTCTGTTGTCATATCATACTACTGTTCATCTTTTTACCCTTTAGTTTACCCCTTCTAATAATCTTCATTTCTACATTCTTCTCCAAGTCTCTCTCCCTTGTTTTTTCCTTTTAGGCTGCAGCACTCCCTTTATTATCTCTTGTAATTCTGTACTTTTGGTAACATAGTCTATAAGTTTTTGTTTGTGAAGATTTTGAGCTCCTCTTCATTTTGAAGGACAGCTTTGCCGGATATAGATTTCTCAGCTGGCAGTTTTTCTTTTTCAGTACCTTAAATATATCATTCCACTTTCTTCTCTCCCCCATGGTTTCTGATGAGAGGTCGGCACTTAATCTTATCAAGGTTTCCCTTGTATGTGATGCTTTGCTTTTCTCGTGCTGCTTTCAGAATCTTCTCTTTATCTCTGATATTTGTCATTCTGAATAATAGGTGTCTTGGGGTAGGTCTATTTGGATTTATTTTGTTTGGGGTGTGTTGTCCTTCTTTGATATTGATATTTATGTCTTTCATAAGGGTAGGGAAGTTTTCAGTCAAGATTTCCTCAAATTGCCCCTTTTCCATTTTCTTCTCCTTCTGGGACACTGTTAACACATATGTTTTGTGTTTTGCATTGTCATTCAATTCCCTGAGACCTGTTCCATTTTTTTCCATTCTCTTCTCTTTCTGTTCTCCTGTCTTTTCCAGTTCAGATGTTCTGTCTTTGAAATCACTACTTCTGCCTTTGAGCAATTCAAATCTCCTCTTATGAGCCTCTAATGTATTTTTAATCTCATCCATCGTGTCTTTCATTCCCATAAGGTCTGTTACTTTTCTTTGCAGACTTTCAAATTGTTCTTTATGCTCATCCAGTGTCTTCTTAATATCCTTTATCTCTTTAGTCATATTTACTTTCAATTCTTTAAATTGATTTAGGAAAGTTGTATGATTATCACTGATTGTCTTAAATCCTGTGAGATTTAAGGATATTTGGTTTGTTCCTTTGGCTGGGCCATCTCTTCCTATTTCCTAGTATGACTTATAATTTTTTGCTGATGTCTAGGCATCTGAATATGTTGGTGAATTTACTCTGATGGCCAATTTCTCTCTCTTGCCTATTGTTATTATTCTTTCATAGCTCTTCTTTGACATTTGTTTCAAATTATCCCTAGTCTTTAAAATTGCCTAGCTTAAGTTATCGAAATCGTGCCAGGGACTCACTAATGGGGTGTGTATTTTCTCCCTGAAGTTACAGAATAGAGAGACCCAACTGCAGTTTTTGTCCATGCAATTTCCAGACCAGCCAGCAGATGGCGCTCGTTGGCACACCCTTCCATAGAAGTGTATCTCTCGATTTTCCTTTCTTTTGGTCTGGCCAGAGCTCCGATTCAAAGCAGACTTGGCTGGCTGAATTCACTGGAAAAAAGCTCCCCCTGCTCCCCCTCCCTTTTCCCTTGTTACAGCTGACATGGAGGAAGACGTCTGCTTCCCTCTCAGTCAGCTGCCATGACCCAGGGGTTTTACCCCCACTTAATATGTCGGGAGTGGGGGAGGGGAGCCCTTCTTGGGGGCCAGGAGGTTTTGTAACTCTCAGTTTATGTTTCGGATTCTTCATTTCTCTGTCCCTCTCCCCCCTGGAAGTTGTGTAGTGCTGTCCTCATTTGCTGACCCCCAAAGCCGGTCCCTCGGCCTACTTTTGGCTCTCTCCATTGTTTTGTTGGAGAGCTGAGCCAATTGTCTGCCTAATCTGATGCCATCTTCCCACAATTCCCCTAGTTTATATATATTTTTAAATGAACTACTTGGAGGTTTGTGGTAATTCAATCTTGGAACCATGGCTTTTTTTCAGTGTTTTACCTGTAAAGATGTTAAATAGAGAAAGAAATTTATTTTATTTATGAAAATAATTTAAAAAGTCTGAAAGGGCCCTTCACAATGTACTTAACTTGTTTTGCAAATATTTGTCATCGTTCCTTTGCTGTCTACCTGGGAAGGGAAATGTGACCTGTGGTTGTTGTTCATGTAGATGGTGAGTGTTGGTTGAGCTCAGTATAGAGCCATAAGTCCTGGATCATCTTCCTTTTGGAAATTAGCATAAAATATCACTTCTATCACAGGAAAGACAACAAATGCATTTATTTTGTGAACTATTCCAGGGAAATTGCAGAGGTATAAGAATGTTGACCTTCCTTTCAGATGTCTTGGAAATCAGACTTCATGGGTCATTAATGGAAGATTCTTCTTGAATTCTCTCTCTCAGCCTCTCTTCCCCAAGAAGAACTATGAATGCTTGACCAGCTGTGAGTTTCTCAAGTACATCCTGTCGGTGAAGCAGGGCGATTGCCCGGCCCCCGAGAAAGCCAGTGGATTTGCTGCTGCCTGTGTGGAAAGTTGCGAAGTTGACAACGAGTGCTCCGGGGTGAAGAAGTGCTGTTCGAATGGCTGTGGACACACCTGCCAAGTGCCCAAAACTCTATACAAAGGTAAAGGGCAAAACCACGTACTTGGAGGGACCTTCACCTTCACAAGAGCTTTTGTGCAGAGGGGGAAGGGTTCAGTCAGAGATGTGATTCAAGGAAGTACAACAATTTACGGAAATATATCTTGAGCCATCTACAAACATCTTAAAATCTTAGGGGACCATAGAGGTAAGCCACAATAAACTCAAATTGGGAAAGAGCAAATCGGACTATTTATATTCTTCTAAAACATAAAGTTTATGAATGGCAACAGCAATTCAGGAGCTTTTTTGGTATTTTTCTTCAGTAAGAATAAATCAGTTAAGCACTACTGGGTATGTTGGAATGATTGTGCTTTAAATCCTTGGAAAAGAGGATGGAGGAGGCACACCTGAAAAATGCATAATAAATGTACCTGCATTGCATTTTCCTGCTGGCATAATCCAAGAACAGAAGTGTCATTGTATAGATTTTAAATATTTTGATTAGGATCTTGAGATCCTAGGCAGAGCAATTGCCCTTCCTCAAAACATGGGGATTCAGTTTAAACAATTGAGCAGATGTATTGTTTACATTCAAAAGCAGTTTCTAGAGCATTTAAAAACTCCTTAATGCTAAATGTTACCTGCCTTTTTCTGTTAATGTGACTAAGCTCTTCAGGACAAACCAATTCCATTGTATTATGTATACCCTTGGATATTATGATAAATAATGTTTTATTGCGTTTTTGTCTAATTTGGAAAGTAAAACGGAATCAGTCACTAGGAAGTTTAGAGTTCTTATTCATTGAAGGTAGAGTAACAGCTCGCTCTCATGTGAGCTCTCTCTCTCTCTCTCTCTCTCTCACATACACACACTCTCTCTCATACCAAATGTATATTGTTCCTAATTACTAAGGTTATTTTTAATGTTAGTTTTATTGATTTTCCCATCAATCCTGGCTTTGGATTGTGTACTGGACAACTATTTTCAGAGGTCCATTCTTACCTTCATATCAAGTCAGCTCTCTTGAAATACACGTACCTTCCCAATTTGTCTATAGCTCCTTCCTGGAAATACTGTCATCTGTAATCTGTGTACTTCATCTGGTGTTCCTTTCTTACCAAGGATTCTCAGAATCCTAGCATAAGGATTGGGTGTCTCAAATTCAAAATAACTGCTGTTTCCCCTTCTTCTCGAGCAACATTTCTTGAATGGATTTAACATTTTAATTGTTGTCATGCCCTTTTTTATAAGCTTATGTCAACTCATGTTTGAAAAATCTAAAACCATTTAATTTTTTTAAAGGCTGTTATAAAATTGTTGATCTAATAATCAATTTCAGCTACTGACTAAGGTGGGATATTTTTCATTGAGGTTAATTGTCAATTAATTTATAGAGATGAAGTATTGAAATTAAACATGGTATACTTTGTCAAGAACAAAATTCTCTTGGACAAATAGTGAAGAACTTTAAGTTCTTCATGTGCTTCTCATTCATTGATTATTTCCTTATTAATGTGTAATCTCATCGCTATTAGTTTGGAAATGCTGAAGAATGTTTTTTAACATTTTCCCCATGTTAAGCTTAAAAGTGGCTGGTGTCACCTGTATCTGCTAGTACTGACAACATTTCAGTTCAGTGAACATTTATTGAGTGCCTACTGTTTGCTGTAAGTGGGCGTTGGGATACAAAGGTCAATATGACACCAACCCCCACACCCATCAGTAGTTTGTTGCTGAGGGAGTATTACCAGATTTTGTCTAGGTTCTTGACTAAGCTGCAGAAATGAATTTCAAGAGCACGTCACGTTGATTAGGCCAGTAATGTATTAAGGTAGGGACAGAAGAGAAATGGGAGAAAATAGCAGATCGTGGGTCCCAGGTAGAGAGGAAGGGGCTGAAGAGTGATAAAGAGGGCTGATTTACAGACTACAGTTCCTCATTATAGATTATAAATGCCCAGGTTTTACTTGCGTGTTGATCCATGCAGGGGGGACGTGACATGAGCAGGGCGCAGAAGGCGAGAGCAAGAGAGTTCAGCGTTTGTGCTTCCTTTTTAAACCATTCATTATTCCACCCCTTTGCTAATGGCATGGGAGGAGTTCCAGCTGTTTGCTGTTTTGATTGATTACCCCACCCATCAATCCCCCAGAAAGGCCCAATTATAAGGCCCCTGGAGAATATCCGGGGCTTCTCCTGGCTTCCAGAGGAAATCTCATTCCGAATGGCAGAAATCTTGCAAGGGTCTTCCAGCAATCATCTTGGTATCAATATCCACGTGGACTTCTTGCCGGGTTCCAGATCCATCTATTGATTTCCTGTTTTACTAGCCTGCTTCAGTAGACATACAAAAAAATATTAAGTGGACATTTTTCTTAAATTTTTATATAAATTGGTTATGTACCAACCAATTATGCCATTTTTTTCTTTTTATTGCTTTTTGGGTTAATTAAAAATTAAAATCATAATACCACATACATAGCTTCTGTTGGGTCTGGTGCGTTTGTGGAAGTGAAGTTGGGGGTACTGATTTTATAGCTTCTAAAGTTTTTTCTAATGTCGGAAACTTGAATTTTTCAAAAATGTGTGTTTTGAAAAGGTGAGCAATAAAATACTCTGTTATATTTGCGTCTTTGACTAGGGTTGTGCTGTAAGAACTGTCCTTCGCTGATGCCTCTAAGTTAACTTTATAGACGGCTGTTCTAGTTTGAAATAGTGAAAAGAAAACAACAGTGGTCCCTTCTATTCTTAATGAAAATTATCGCTAGCATTCATAAAAAACTTGAAAATGTTTACATGAGTTTAGACTACCTGAAAGTGCTAGTTTATTAAGTGCAAACGTCTGTGCCGTTGTGGGAAGTTTGTAAAGCTGACCTTGCACGGATAGAGCCCAAGCGATGGCAGATAGCATCAAGGGACACGGATTTTCCCTCTGATCTCTTCCTTTCTGGTGAGAGTCTGTTTTACAGCTTAGACGCATCAGAGCCAGAATGTGATATGCTTTTTTATTTTACTGCCCAAATCCCACCGCCTTTCCTGACTCCCAGCTGTGGCAAATGGTTTGGCTTTTAAGGAGAAAAGTTGAAATATTTTCAGACTAATTTGCAGCTTTCCGTTATCTATATTTTCCCTTTTGCCATGGACAAACCAAGAAATAAACATGTATCAATTTGTTTCTTTTCCAAAAGACCTGTTAATGGAGTTAACTTAATATTTGCATGAATATCTTAATATATGAAATATTTAAACTTCAGTCCTTTATAGGTGGACTAATGCAATTTCCCACAGATCATTTTTTAACATCTTAAAGCATTGACCTTAATGTTACACGAATGCAAAATGCTTATCTTTGTGAGAGATACTAAGTGGTGTTTCATTATTGAATCAATGGAAAATTACATCTCTTCTGCATTTGCATCACTGTTAGGCTCATGACCGAAATTTTTTACATGGATAATCAGATCATGTGATGTGAATGCAACTGCTGATTGTTTATCAGCCTTGAGTTTTCTATCAGTCTATTTGCAACATTTTATTAAGCATGGATGCCATTCCTTGGATTTCACTACAATACTAATTATGCTTTCAAAGGAAAAGACTGCACCTCTTTTGACACCTATTGTGGGGTGCCATGCAGTTGCATTTTTGAATCTTTCCACAAGGTCGTTTAGATTTCAGGGGACTAATTTGTTCAAAAAAATTATAATTTTTTGCATGATAAAAAACGCGTTGAGGAGAGATGCAGTCTGCACAGCTGGTTGTGCTGCCGAGACGCTGGTGGAGCTGGCAATGGTGCTGAGGCCGGGTGCCGGGGCCCTGAGGTGTGGGGGGCTGCGCCCCATCTGTGCACAATTACAGCCTGAGCGCCGGAGTCGCTTCCAATCAAGGGCAGCCAGCTGACCGTAATGCAGAGCAGATGGACCATTTCTCAACATGCAGATCGCAGGATTGTTGTACATTGTAAGGAAAGAGGGTTTTAAATGAAGAGACTTGAACTGGCGTCGCCCTGATGCTCATGCTCGATGAAGGCTGCTGGTAGTTGAGTGATATTCAGAATTAGGACCTTTTAGCAAGGGAATTTGATTGCTTGGATCTGCTTCTGATGAGCTCAAGTTCAGCCACTAGAGTATTTTCCGTAGCTCTGCCTACTGCTAATGGTGGAAACGTGAACTGTTTACTATGAGTGTAGAGGATGAGCTAAGGAGAGGTGGATCTCGGAGAATGTCCGCTATGAGTTTGAGGAACTAACTTGTCGTCTTCTCTTTATCATGCCCAAAGAGACCAAGTGCAGCACGAAATCTTCCCAGAGGCCGCCCTCTTTCCCCATATCTGCACCCCTGCTCAGTAGAATGTTTAGTCTACCCACCCACCACCTGCCAGCCTTGAAGACAAGAAAGGTACAAAACAGTCATTTGCTTAGGATTGGTTTTTCATCACTCTGAACACATTTTGATGACATTTTTATTGGCAAAAAAAGGAATAGAAAGCTACTCCTGGATTAAAACTGATCAGTCATAACTTAGGGATTTCTATCATACCAGAAATTGGCCTTTTTTTTTTTCCTACACTGGGAAGGTTGTACTCTCAATGTAATAAATGTCCTATCTTGTAAAAATTGTATGTTTTATTTATAATTTACCAGTTGACGTTATAAAAAGTAAGAGTAAATGGATATTTGTGTAATGTAAATTCTTGGGAAAAAAGGATATCTGTCTTATTTATTAAGGTGCCTTGAAAGAATATACCCATTGAGAATGTAGCTCAGAATACGGGCAGTCCCAGAGACAAGGGCACCATCGTCCCAGCGGTGGTGGAAAAGGCCCAGTACCTTTGTATTTCCCCAGAAGTAGTTGAGTGAAGGCTAAGTAAGCGGGTTGGGCTTTTTTCCTAGCAACCATTTGTTGAACATTTGCTAATGCAGAACACTCCGCGGGGACGGTGTGAGGTGTGGGAATGAATGAGGCGGGTTTCTTCACTTCTGGGGGCTGTAGCTCAGTGCGGAAGACAGGCCCCCTAAAATGAGCTTGCTGTGGCAAGAGGCACTCAAATGCCTGGTCTTGGGAGTTCCAGGCGAAACTTAACGAGGGCCAGAAGAATGGAGCCTTCATGTCCAATTGGGAGGGAAAGCATCAGAGAAGGGTGACATTTGATCTGAGCCTGGAAATTTTCGGGTGTCTATTGTCAGAAAATAGAAGGAAAGACATTTCAAGGTGAAAAAACAAACAAACAAAGGAACATCAACAGGCCATGGTAGTAGAAAGTACATGATAGTGTTTCTAGGAAAGCTGGATAGGTAAGGTGACAAAAACGTATGATATACCAGGAGATAAATTGAAAGGCAACTGGGACAGACCATAAAGATAGATGCCTTGAGTTAAATGCAGAGGTTTGCCTTCACTCTCTAGAAAAGGAGAAGGGATTGACGAATTTGAGAAGGTGAAGGAGAGAATCTCGTCTCTACTTTGGGGAAATAATCACAAAACACCGTGAAGAGGGAGTTAGGGAAAGAGAACATGTGTTGGAAGGCTCCTGTGAAAGTTCAGACAAGAGATTAGGGGCCTAAAGTAGAGTGGTTGCTGTGGAGATGGAAAGATTTGGGCTTTGCTGAAAATATAACTATGTAATGAAACAACTAGATGTCAGGTGGGTGCAAGAACAAGTCGAAAAGGCTCTAAATTCCCTTAGATATCTAAAAGAAGCGAGTTATTTAGGTGCATATCCCAGGAACAGGGGCATATTTTGGGGTCAGGAACTGGAAGTAGAATTCTAATGGAGAAAGTCAGCAGGCGGGCGGAAAAGGCTGTCTGCAGCCCAGAGAGGGATTGGGAACCGCTCACTTAGCAGAATATTCTAGTCAGAACAGTAAATGCTGCCAACGTCCGGACAGGTTACAACACAAGCCTGAAAGACATTTGTGGGGTGGCAGACCAGGAGAAGCCTAAGGCCAAGAAACTCAGGGCAAAGAAATACGAATGTCTACCGGATTTTCAGAGCTGTCAGACACCTCTTTTCTCTACCTGTGTGTGTAGTTTCTCCTAATCTAAACTGGAGAATTATAGAGATTTTGGAGAGAAACTTGAGATCAGACCAAAGCTCCAGGCAGCTTCCTTACTCTTCCTCAGACTCAATTACCCCAGGTTCAAAATCTAGATAATTAACCCTTCCCCCACTTCACAAAGTCACAGTAAGAATGAGGTGAGAGAAACGAAAGGGCAGTGTGCAGATAGAGCCCAACAGCAAATCAAAATGGAAGATTTTTTGATGTACAATGTACATCAAAGTGGTAAAAGCATACTCTAGAAAGCATTTTTTAAAATCAGTGACCTTTGGAACTCATATGCTTTTTTTAATTATCGAGTCCCACCCCCTAAATGTTTGACGACTTGAAAATTTCCAAACATATGACTTAATGTGAAATACATTCAAAACAAGAGTTGAAATCCAGCCATGTCACTTATGTGCATCAAATCTTATGTTTTTGTGTTTGCATATTTTCCAGTCTCCTCTCTATTTAAATGTAAGAAATGGAAAAAAGAAATGGAGCATTCTGAACTAACTTTTCAATGAGCTTACAATTCTTTAGGCAGTTGCTCGTTTTCAAGAGAGAATGGTATCAGTGTCCTCTGGTGTTCTTGGCACTGACAGTTTGAACGCCGTGGTGCCACAGGTCCGACCTAATTCCATTCGTTCTAGCTATCCTCTTAGCATGATGAATGTGCTTGAGAATTCCATTTCCGTAATGGCTACCACCTTGAACTGCAGTTCTTAAATCAGTTGCTAGACAACTTGAGCACACCAAAGGGGGATGAGAAATCAGGATGATGAACTGCCTTAAAATGAGACACCTGTGAGAGACTTTTGAAGCCAGGCACTCGCTCATGCCAAACCCAAACATTAGAAAATCATTTCCCAGTTTTAAACCCTAAGTCTACAGGGGAACATCCAAGCAATCAGCTGGGATTCTAAAGGGCTCATGCCTTGGGAATCACTCTTGTAAAATTTGGCCATGTGAGAAGATGTAGCTTTGCAATTTTTCCAAACTGTTCAAATGACCTTAGAATATATCAATAGAAACAGAGCATGTAATATGGGAAAATGACTTGAAATTCTTTTTGAAATATCTGCTTGTGTGGATTTCATGCTATGCTCAAGTGATGTGAGTTGATAACATTATATATTCTGAAGAAGGCAGATAAAACAGTTGTTCTTGCAATTAGTAGAGAGAGAAAAACTTGGTCAAATGAGGAATCAACTTAAATCCCTCTTTTAAAAATGGAGTTGAACTGAGGTAGCTCAATGGTTGAGCACCTGCTTCCCACGTATGAGGTCCTGGGGTCAATCCCTGGCATGTCTTTTTTTTTCTCCCAAAAAAAAAAAACTTAAAGGAGAGGGGCTAATTCTCTTTTGAAATGTGATGGGCTGAAGTTAGAAGATTTCAGTTGTGAATCCCTATTGTGGAAAGGCCACATTTATGAAAGGAAATCGAGTGTCCGTTGTCAGCAGACTGGGTTTGTCTCTCCTGTAGATTTCCCTCCTCAGCTTCCACATCAGGGGGAGTCACACACGTGGTTTGAATTGGCATGGTTCTGTTCCAGGTGTGCCTCTGAAGCCCAGGAAAGAGTTACGATTTACAGAACTGCAGTCAGGACAGCTGGAGATCAAGTGGTCCTCGAAATTCAATATCTCCATCGAGCCCGTCATCTATGTGCTGCAGAGAAGATGGAATTATGGAATCCATCCTAGCGAAGACGATGCCACAGCTTGGCAGACGGTCGCCCAGGTCAGTGCTCCCCTGGCTTCTCTTTTCCTTTGAGGTAGTCTATCACTCACGCAAAATTAAGTTACACCTCAGTCAAGTAGTCTTACCACAGAAATGGCTTAGGCAAGCGTGGAAATACCAACATGCTGGTCAATAGGAGAGAAGGGGAGCTCCCTAGATGTTATCCAGCATACCTAGAAATGCCACTCTTGGCTCTATTCACTCAAAATATGTGTGGAAGGGAGATAGTTTTCTAATCTTTCTGTTCACCTTTATTTTCTCCAAGAATTGCATTTCCGTCTGATAAATTCAGCACTGACCAGAGTGAGGGAAATGTGACACTGCCAGGGTGGCTAATTTGGTGTTGGATAACCTAGATGACTTTTTTCCTCTTTCTTTTCCATTTAAACCTGTATTATCCATAAGGTCCTTGGTAGCCTGGAGTAAGATTCATATCTCCAAACTACTTAGTGGAAGCAGCCAACAGCTCGTAAATCTTCACTTAACTGCTTTATCCTTCATCTTAGACAGCTTGAAAACTGATACAGCACCTGCATGGCACCCGCCCAGAGTGTATCTTAGCAGTGCTTCCTCTTCTGCCTTGGAGATGAGCAAAGCACAATGTTTTCTTTCTTCTTAAGAGCTGTGAAGAAAACACATGGCTGAAAGAAAAGAATAAACTCTCAATGTGGAACTGCTTCATGATTTTCTACAACTGAAATGTCTCCTCCTT
>JAQZBX010086224.1:0-12992 GCA_029593785.1 Cabassous unicinctus | reverse complement strand
TATAAATAAGCCCCTGATTGAAACTTGGTCACTTTTAGTCATGTGTGTAATATGTCTCTTTATCTTCCTCTTGAAGTTGTATAGTAAGAAAACTCATAATTTTTAAAATAAGGGCAATTCTGCTTAAAATAAACCTGTTTATTTAATTAAGTCATAATATTTCTCAATGTACTTTAATATATTTTGTTCATCATCTTGGTAATTATTCACTGACAATATTAAATTGTATAGACTTTATTTTGATAGTTTGTCATTGGAGACTGGCCAAAAATTTTGGTTGGTTAATTGATGACAATTTTATAATATTGTGAGATTTATATTATAAAAATTGACATTTCATGGATAAGACATCATATAATGAAACATGCAACAGTTGACAAAAAAAAGAAAAAGACTTTAGAGTACAATCAAATATACTGTTTTAATCCATCCAAAGAAAGAAGATAAGTGAAGTAATCACAGAGCAGAGTAAGTCAAGGAATCATATTTATGCAGGGACACAGTTCTCTGAGCTTTTTTTTTTACAAAACCCAGGACCGTATGCCTGACAGTTGTACTTCTATGTTAGGAGGGAAGTTTTGTGCTAAAGCTACTTGAGGCCATAGCCAATATTGCTTAGTCAAATTCTGCCATTATCCAGGAAAGTTCATAGTATAATTGGGCTTCCTGTAGAGCCAAACCTCCCTGGATAGAAAGTTATTGCCCAATAACCAGGATAAGTATTTTGCATTTTAGATTTGTATTTTTTATGACAGCTCATTGAATTTACATTTTGTTTCATGTATTGTTAACTAATGAGTTTTGGCATTAACAGTCAGACCGTGAAGGAGTGTGAAATAAAAGTTCATCTCTGAGAAACAAAATGATGAAGATTGTTTCCTGAGTAACTGAAGACTGACCTCTAGATTGTGGAGGATAAAGCCATCTAATGCCACTTTGGAAGGTTTGCATGAACATGACTTCTTGGGAATAACACCACTAATGCGTCTTCAAACACTGATAATAAAAGTTTGGAATTTTAAGGAGGTTAATATTAGTTGGAGGACAGCTGGAGCATAATACAGGGAATGTATAATAGTGACTTGGGTGGTAGACAAGGATTGGGTTGATAATATAAATGCAGGAATGTTCTACTACAAGGTGTTAAGAATGGTGTTGCTAGGAAAAATATAACTAATGTAAATTATGAACTATAATTAATAACAATATTGTAATGTCTTTGTTGCAAAATAAAAGAAGGTAATATATTAATGCTAAAGATAAAAAATAATGTGGGATTTAGGTTTATGAGATATGAATAGGATTAAACATTTTTTCTCTTGTTTATTTTATTCATTAACAAGAAGAGCTTGAGTATGTCATTTAACTAATCTGTGTTCATTTGTGTATCTTTCTAAACCCTGGAGGAACAATTGTGCTTGTTTTTAGGATTTGATGGATATAAGTGCCTGGACAAAACTTTTTTGATGTAATGCTTCTATAACTCGTTAAGTGGCTTTTTGCCTGTTATTTTATTTTTTGAATTTGAATAGAAGATATCTCAGACTGAAAGTTCTGTTGATAAAGGTTTGGCATTGCTACTTTTTGATATATTTTAGCATTGATTTGTAGATCAAAGTGGATTTTGTAGATTGGAGAAAAGACAAATGTGGAAAGGAGAAATGGTAGTGGAAAGGAGATGATATTTTATGAAACTCTTCTAAGAATAAACATTTCTGGGAGGACTTTGATGATCAGGGATTCTTTTATCTCTCACTAATCAAGGTTAGATGAGATTCCTCTGGACACTCATGTGTTAATGAAATCAATGTCCAGAGAAGAAATTCCATCCCAACTGTTATATTAATGTAATCAAGCTCAAATCAAGGATTTTGTGACTTTAAATACAATCCCTAGGTTACTGACACTCAATTCGTGTATCCAACCAGATCTTTCACCTGATTTAAAGAATGATTAGAATTCTTGATATTATATCTTACACTATATCTCTAATAGGAATTTTCACAATTAACAAGTCATTGTTTTCATTCCAATTACGCTCTATATACAGCATTCCTTAGTCAAATTCATCCTTCCATTTGCCCAGACTGAAAACATTGGAGTAAAAAAATTAATGGTGATATCACAATTCACATCTAACATAGAAAAAAAAATTGGCCTTTACTCTATATACAGAATCTGATATATTTTTTAGTGAATTCCCATTCCATTCTTCTCTCAGCTGCCATTATTTATTACATTGATGGCAGTAATAGATTCTCAAAAATTTTCCCGCTTCTTTCCTTGCTTAATCTATTCTAAACACGGCAGCCACGGCTCCATATAAAACTTGTATAAAATCAGGCCACTCATATGCATAAAATTCTGCAGTGGCTCCATTTTATTCAGAATAAAAGTCAAAATCTTCACAATGATTTGATCATCTATATCTTCATTAGCCTCTTTGCTACACATACCCTTGTTCTCTTGTCTCCAGACACAGTGGATTTTTGCTCTTCCTTGACCACACTGGGCTGGTTTAAACCTTAGAGGTCTTGCTCCAGCTATTTCTTCTGATTAAATACACTTCCAGGAATGACTTTGGTTAATAGCTTCATCTCCTTAAGACACTACAATAAGTCTCCCTGCATTAAGGTTTCCCAAATCACCATATTTATTATAGCATCCTCATAGATCTCCAAATTCCCTTATGCTACTTTACTTTCTTTTGACAATAATTTTTCATCTTCTAACATATGATTTTGTTTACATAAATATTCTTTGTTAGTCTGTCCCACTAGAATGTAAAATCTAACAAGGTAAGTTTGTCTATTTATATAAAGGAATATTTCCCAAGTTGCTTGAAGAATGATGGAAAAATAGCAGAAACTCATTAAGTAGTTATGATGGTTGTCATGATAGAATATTTAAAATTTGAAGATTAAACAACAGATCCTAACAATGGGCCTATTGGTTTTTATAAAAATGCTTCAATAGTGTTTTCTTTTGGATAATAAAAAAATATATCAGCACATTCTGGGTCATCTGATGCCCAACTTACATCTAGATGTAGTGATATTTGGCAATAATTTCATTACCAGAGAATATTTCTAATATGGCTACATTACCACTGCTACACTGTGTTGGGATATCGTAAGTAAGCAGAAAGAACTTGGTGAGTGTTTTAGTTTGCTAGGCTGCTAAAAGCAGATACCACAAAGTAGTGTGGCTTTTTTGTGTTTGTTTTGCTTTGTTTTGTTTTGTTTTTACAACAGTGAGGTGGAGCCAGTGGCCACTGGATGCTTTTGGGGCAGGGAAGGGAAAAGCAGTTGTAATAGAGGTGCTTTTTCAAGACTTGGGAATTATCCTGAGTGACATTACAATGAAAGATATAAACCATTTTACATCAGTATATAACATGCAGATCTGTGTGGGAGAGAGTGTGGACTACAATGTGAACTACGGTCCATGCTTAGTGGCAAAACCCCAGGATGGATATATCCATTGCAGTTGATGAGCCACACTAATGATAGATGGTTTGGCTTTTAACAATGGTAAGTATTAGCTACGGTTTTGAGGTTGAAAAAAATGCCCAAATTGAAGTGTCATCTTAGCAATGCTTTCTTCCCAAAGACTGGCTGTCATGGCAGTATATGCTTGTCTCTCCATTTTCTTCCATGTTTCATTGCTTTCAGCTTCCTGATTCCATCACTTTCTCTCTCTTTGTGTTTATTCATCACATTTATAATGGACTCCAGTAAGAAGATTAAGACAAATCCTTAATGAGGTGGGTCACACCTTTAGCCTCATCAAAAAAGGCTACTTACAATAAGCAGCACAGGACTGAATTAACTTTAAGAACATGCTTTTCTGGGGTACATACAATTTCAAACCCCACAGCAAGAAAAGCATTTATATCAAGTAGATATCAAATAATTTTTGAGTCCATGACAATGGTATACATCAGTTTCAATAGAAAAAATTGGTACTAACACTAATGTGCCAAACTCAAAATTACCTTTGCTACATCTCTGTGTAATATTCATATATGTCAATTATGCCATAATATAACCACATTAGTAGTCATGTTAAAATATTGTTGCTAATTTAAATGTTAATAGTAGTGTTGAAGTTATGTTTGCAAATTTATTTTAGTTTTACATTTCTATATGACTTATAATTGTAACTATAACACTTTCATGTTTACAAGATATATTGGTAACATTATATTATAAATCATTCTCATTAAAATTCGGATTCCTGAGATTTTTCCCAGATAAAATAAATAGTCCTATTTAATATTAAAAATTAAGTAAAATATTCTGCACTTTAGAAAATAAAATGAAGTGCAGTAAAAAAGCATTCACATAATGAAACTGTTCAAGAACATAGAAAACTGAAAATGAAGCATGAGATTAAAATCTTAGGGTAAAGAGCTGGGAGTGAATGAATTCTCTTAGCTTAGTCAATTATGGTTACCTAGGCCCCAATAATCACTGAAATATTGTGAGATCTTCTATTGATGATTCTATCCTAAGCATAGAAAACTTCTTATGACAATTTTCATTTTATGAGCACTTCTCATGGAAAGTCATACTGACTCAGGTGAGCATGAAGAGACTAAAATGTTTGAAATTATTCCTTCTCATGGTATTCATATCTTTGTCTCCCCTTCCTTTGAGTGTGGGTGAGATACGTGTTTTCCTACTAACCAAAAGAATATGTAAATATAAGGATTTCTGTCTTGCTCATAGATTCTCTTATTTTGGCTTTGATGAAGCAAACTTCCAGTCTGTTTACTACCCAGTGGAAATGCCCATATAGCAAAGAACTGATGGCATCCTCTAGCTAACACCCAGCAAGAACTGAGCCCATCAGTCCAAGAACTTGCGATGAACTGAATTCTGCCAACAACAACTACATGAGTTTGAGTGCAGATCCTTCTCCAAGTGAACCTTGAGATGTGATCACAGCTCTGGCTGACACCTCGATTGAAGTCTTCTTGATTGCACCCAGTGCTTCATGGGTTAGTTACACCAACATGCCTGATTCACAGAAACTGAAAGATAATATGAGAAGTGTTTCAAGCTGCTAAACTTGTGATCATTTGTATACAACAATAGATAAGTAATACTGTACATATTAAGGCCTCTTCTCTAATTGTATTTTTCCATCAGATTAGTAAGCTTGAGTTCTGATTTATGTTCTAGGCCATTTTTATTTGGTAAAAATGAGCTAGGCCACTCAAGGAAGTCCATGTCAGAACATTAACAGATTCCAATCTGTCCTACATATCTAAAGATAAATCCATTATCTGAAATTCTTTCATGATGGAGGAAGAAATTTCTGATCTTTTCTCCTGACATATCTTCTAAGATGAACTTCTAATTCCAATGATATATATTATTATGTCCATAATACTTTATCATCGGTGGAAAATATACAAAATTTTTAGGGAAGAATTTCATCTTTATATGTGACATATAATAATAGAAATCCAAGTACCCTTCTAGGAATATAGTATTATGACATAAAGAGCAGAGTGGTGTCATGTATGTTTGAGTTATATATTATATTAGAATAATAGTGGGCTTCTATAAAAGAGAGACCCAATGATACAGTTATTTAACATATAGGAAGTTTATTCTTGATGTGACAGACCCTAAAAAATGGGCCAGGTTGAGAGGGCAGTGAATCTCTTCTTCTTCATTCATGGACTCAGGTTCCTTTCTCATCTTTTCTTGGCCCTTCCTCATACTTTCATACTCAACATGTGACCAATATGTTAACATCATTTGCATCACCTGGGAGCTTGTTAGAAATGCAGAATTCTGGCTCCACCCCAGAATTCATAAACCATATTTAAATTTTAGCACTAGGTTATTCAAATGTATACCACCATTTGTAAAGTATTGCAATAGAATCTTCTTATCTATTATATTAACACCACTAGCCTGGATTCAGGTGGCAAAAAGAAGAAATAAACTCAGAGAAGCACACATTCAATATTTTAGATTTTAGCCAAAAACTGACACATATCCTTCTGTCTACAATGTACAAAAACTTAGTCACAAAACTGCATCTAGCTGCACAAGGGGCCTATAAGGTTTTTTTTGTTAAAAATGGCTTGTGTTTTGTTCATATTAGTAAGAACATACTCTATTTGTCCATTTGTGTCTGGCTTACTTCAAACACCTTAATGTTCTCAGGGTTCAGCCATGTTATCACATGTGTCCCAATTCATTTTTCTTGCAACAGTATCCTATTCTAATGTATTTACATACCACATTTTGTTTTTCCATTCATCAGGTGATGGAAACTTGGATTGTTTCCTGTGATGAAAGTGATAGCAGCTGAGTGTACACTTTGGATAGACTGCACAAGACATGGGACTATATAACATAGTGAACCATATGGTGGAAGAATAACTGTGTGGTTAATGGTACAAATAAAAGAGTGTTCTCTTATGAACTATACGAAATGTGCAATTATAATAAATGGTGTTAATGATAGGGAGTGTATGGGAAAAATATATGAAATGCACACTGTGGATCATATTTAGTGGTAAGAGTCTGATGATGCTCTTTAATAATCTGTAATAAATGTTCCACAACAAATGCAAGGTGCTGGTGGAGAGACAATGAATGGTAATTCTGCACATTATGCATAATGGTTTTGTAACCTCACAAATTCTCTTATCAAAATATATATTAAAAAATGACTTTGGATGTGCCTATGTCAGAGCCTGCTGGCAGTGGATTACCAGGTGCCTTTTGAGGGTATTTTCCCATTAAGGGTATGGTTTCGCATTGACCATCAAGTCTCACAACATTGAATTTGAAGGCCATGAACCCATGTAAAACTCTGTTATACTGCCTAGGAGAAGTGTGCATTTTCACGGATATCTAGCAGTCTCTGACACAGTCACCTGGCACCAGGATTCACACAGAAGCATTTTTTACTAAAAATTCTATTCAACTTGACATAATATTTATTGACTACCTTATTTTGTGTCAAGTAATATTCTAGTTAGGCACAAAAATAAAAATAAAAATAAATTCCCTGTAATCAGAGCTCCCATTCTACTGTATTATTCTATTTCAAAATTGTCAGTATCTTATCCGTGATTATTGTGAGATCCTAAAATTTGTAGAAATTGAGTACATGTTTCCAAAAAGTTACTTCTGGATTTTGTTTTTTGAATGGTATTTTATGTTTTTATTTTAATTCTCCTACAGCTCTGAACAATCCCCCTTTTGATTCATTTCTTTAAATATACTTTTTTCTTATTTAAAAAAAAAAAAGATGTTTAGGTTTCATAAATGTTACATAAAAAATGTAGGGGACTCCCATATGCCCCACTCCCTACCCCTCCCACACTTTCCCACATTAACAACATCCTTCATTAGTGTGGTACATTTGTTACAATAGATGAACACATATTGGAGCATTGCCACTAAGTGTGAATTATAATTTACATTTAGTTTAATCTCTCTCTCACACAATTTTGAAAGTTATGATAAGATATATAGTGGCAGCCATCACTGTAGGTTCTGAAGGAAGGGTGAGGGAAAAATAAGTGTAATATGGGGGCAATTTTGAGCATTGGAATTGTCCTGAATGACTTTGTAATGCCAGATACAGCCCATTTTCATTCTTAATTACATAAAGGGTGAAGGATACAAAAGAGTTTGGAGAATATTATGCCCTTGCCAAATTTTAACCATAGTGCTACAAAGGTATTTTTCTTCCCCTTAAACTAGTTTTCTTATAAAATAAGTTGTTTTATAATCCAAGATTTAATGTTGCTGTTGTGGGGATCTGCACGTCAGTGTTGAGTGGTGTCAGCAGGAGATTATCATCCAACATGAAAGTGTGGGGTCTGGACCTGAAAATCCATGAGTGTTCTCTGCCAAACTCTGCTTGCCAGTTTAACATGAAGTGTTCAAAAATGAACAACTATAATTTGACTTGCTTATTTCAAAGATATATTATATGATCATGTGAACAAAAAGATATTAAAGCAAAAATGAGAGAAGGATATATTTCAGGATTACATCATTTAATCGAATGTGAGGGTGCATATAGTTGAACTGTAGAATTCTGATAGAAAGAGAGTTATTTGACTGTGAAATCTGGGAAGGTTTTCTGAGGAGATGATGTGTAAACTGGGTACTGTCTCCACAGGGAGAAATGGAGTATGGAAGTTTTAACAGAGAAGAGGGCTTTCAGCTGCTATGAAATGTGAAAATATCAGGGAATGAGCATGTCTACATATATTTATGAATGACATCTGCATTAGCATAAGCACTAGGAGGAAAAGTGTAAAGGAAGATGATGTTACATGGTTAGAGTACTTGAAACCCATGTGAGTATCTCAGCTATTGAATTTTAAAACCCAAGTAACCAATTGATTTTATTTTATGACATCATATTTTTTCAACTGCCCACTCTTCCTTTCAAGACACAGCATGTGGATTAAAAACAGAAGAAGGAAAGAATGATAGGAGGAAATTGCTTAATTTAGACTTCTCAATAAAGACCCATGAATATCCACTTAAAGAATTCCAGATTTAGCATTTTGTGATATTGGCATTGATGAAATTTGTTTGTGAATTTCTGATATGTCTGAGTTAAATTTTCTCACAATGAAAACTCATGTAAGTATCTCACATAAAGTATTATTATTCTTTCACTAAATTGTGAGACATTTTTTAAAAATTTAAAGGAGTCATTACCACCCTATTCACCACTATTTGTTCTCTAATACAGAATGATATCAAGAGAGTACTAACAATTGTGTGAAAGGAGTTATGATATTGTATCTTTGAGAAACACAAAAATGACACTGTCAAGCAGAAGCAAGATATTTTTTTTGAGACAACTGCTTTTTTAAATAGTCATACTGAACTGTAGATGTAACCTAACTTGTCCAAGATCAAGAGATATCTTAGACTAGCAAGTTTTGGACTCTGAACATTTTGATGTAACTTACTGGAGATTTGGAAGCACATATCTGATCCTTCATTAAGGAGGAAAGTGGCTAACTCTATTAAAAATCATGGGCTGTTGTTAACAGTAAAATTATGATTTTTTTCTTTCACCAGTTGTAACAGATGTACCACAATAATGTGAGGTGTTAATAATGGACAGGCAGGGAGGGTGTAAATATAGTTACTCTCAATTTTCTCCAAGAATTTACTGTAAACTCACAACTTCTCTAATTAAAAAAAGAAAAGAAAAACAAGAAAGGAAATGACTAGTCTAAAGACATGGATGCATCATATTGGGATGCATGCAGTTCCAGTCTTTAATTTTTTTGGTGCCATAAAGAATCCACTTAGTTTCCATATGCAGGGAAGGAGCAGAAATAGAGATCTCCTCAGTGGAGTTCTGATGTCTTAAAGAAGTAGGCTATGAATACAGATAATTTCAAAGTCTGTTGGACAAAATTCCTTAAAAAATGGTAAGTAAAATTAAACAACTCAATGGTTTTTTGTTTTTAGGAACTGATTAAATCTTAATAAAACCTGTTCTTATATTTCTGTGCCTCATTTTTCTCCTTTGGCAATAGAACCATGAAAATTTCATAGCCTGGCTTACTTGGCCTTTGACTCTGAGGACTACTTACTTTTTTATTAAAGAAGGTTATAAAACAACTATGAATAACATACAGGATTCCCATATACCACCCCACCACCAATACCTTTGTGTTGGAACATTTGTTAAAATTGATAAAGAACATTCAAATATTACAAACTATTGCCTATAGCTTCCATTAGGTTTATTTTCCCAATAAATAACCTTATTATTAATACTATGTATTATTATTGTACTTTAGTTATAATTCATGTAAGAATGTTTGCATATATTTATTGTTAACCATAATCCATCATCCACAAGAGTTTCATTATACTATACAGTTCAAAGCCTGGTACAATCCATCCATAGTGCACACTTGGTGGCTCTCATTTTCTTCACAGAGTTATGTTGTCATCACCTTCATCAATTTTAGTACGTTTTCATTACTCCAGAAAAATCCCTTACCATCTTATACTCCCTTATTGTTGACCCTTATAATTGATATAGCACCCTTTTTCCATTGATGCAAAAAGAAAACCTATAGTCCATAGATTGTAATAGTTATATTTTCCCATGTATCACCATATTCTTAAGAACTTGTAAAAGTGGTGTACATTTGTTCTATTTCATGGAAGAACATTATGGTATTTGTACTATTAACCACAGTACGTATCTACCAAAGAATTCAATTGTTTTACAATCCCAAGATTATCCTCTCACTTTATTTCCATTGATATTTAGGTCCCTAGAATACCACTTTCAGTTGCATTCACATTTATAGATCAGAAATGTTAATTATACTCACAATATGTTACTATCAACTCTATCCATTCCTAACATTTACATAAAATCTTATTCAAAATTCTACTTGCATTAATCATCAGATCCCTGTTCTCATCCCTCATACTATACCGTAGTAATTTATAACCTAGATTTTAACAACATGAGCTTACTCATTGTATTTAGTTCATTAAACTGAGGTCATACAATACTTTTTTTCTTTCTCTGGCTTATTTCAATCAACATAATGTCCTCAAGGTTCATCCATGTTGTCATATATGTTGCAATTTTATTTCTTCTTACAGCTGAATAGTACTCCAGTGTATGTATATACCACATTTTTTTATCCATTCATCAGTGGATAGATACTTGGGTTGTTTCCATCTTGCAGCAATTGTGAATCATGCCACTATGAACATCAGTGTGCAAATGTCAGTTCATGTAATTGTTGTTGTTGTTTAATAAATATCAGTGTGTATGAATATATTCCTAGTAGTGGAATTGCCAATGACATAGCAATTCTATATTTAGCTGCTTGGGGAACTGTCAAATTATTTTCCACAGAGGAAATACCTTTCTACATTTCCACCAATAGTGAAAGAGTGATCCTATTTCACCACATACTTTCCAGTACTTGCTGTTTTTTGTGTTGTTGTTTTTTTTTAAATAATGACCATTCTATAAAGTGTAAAATGATATCTCATTTTAGCTGTGATTTGTTTTTTTCCAATAGTTAGTGATATTGAACATCTTTTCATGTGTTTTCTGGACATTGTATTTACTCTTTGTAAAATGTCTATTTAAGTGTTTTGTCCATATGTTATCTGATATATGGATTACAAATATTTTCTCTGATTGACTAGGCTGACTTTTCACCCTCTTGACAAAGTTATTTGAAGCACAAAAGTGTTCAATTTTGAGAAGGTCCATTTATTCATTTTTTCTTTCATTGCTTATGCTTTGGTTGTAAAGTTTAAAAAACCTCTACCTACTGCAAGATCTTGAAGAACTTTCCCTACATTTTCTTCCAAGATTTTTATAGATTTTCCTTTTATAGATAGGGAGTTAATCCACTTTGAGTTGATTTTTATATGAAGTGGGAGATAAGGGTTGTCTTTTTTTTAGCTAAGTGTATCTAGTTCTCATGGCACCATTTGTTGAATAGAATGACCTGAACTGGCTCGGTATACTTGACAGATTTGTCAAAAATCACTTGACAATAGATGTGAGGGTCAATTTCTAAGCTCTCTATTTGTTTCCTTGGTTTCTATGTCAATTTTTATGCCAGCACCATGCTACTTTTACTGCTGCAGCTAAGTAATATGATTTAAAGTCAGGAAGTGAGAATTCTCCAACTTCATTGTTCTTTTTTAAGATATTATGATCAACTTACCCATCCAAATAAAGTTTCCATTTCTGTAAAAATAGCTTTTTGGAATTTTTACTGAATTGCATTGAATCTGTAAATCAATTTGGGTAGAATTCACATCTTAACAATATTTAGTCTTTCACCCATGAGCATGGAATATCCTTCCATTCCTTTAGGACATCTTTGATTTCTTTTAACAGTGTTTTGTGGTTTTCTGAGTATACTCTTTTACATCCTTAGTTAAATTTATTCATAAGTAATTGATTATTTTTGTTGCTATTATAAATGGAATTTTTCCTGACTTCCTCCTCAGATTTCTCATTACTAATGTATAGAAACAGTACTGATTTTTCAGTATTATCTTGTTTGCTGCCACTTTACTAAATTCAGATATTAGATCTAGTAGCTTTGTTTTTTGTAGCTTTGTCAGTATAGGATCAAATCATCTTTGAATTTTGAAAGTTATACTTTTTCCTTTTCAATATGGATGCATTTTATTTCTTTTTCTTGCCTAATTTCCCTAGCTATATCCTTCACCACAATATTGAACAACAATGATTACAGTGGGCATGCTTGTTGTGTTCTTGATCTGAGGTGGAAAGCTTTCACTCTTTCACCATTGAGTACAATGTTTCTATGGGGTGTTCATACATGCCCTTTATCATGGAGAGAATGTTTCCTTCTACTGCAATCTTTCAGAGTCTTTTATCAGGAGAAGATGTGAGAGGTGGAAAGATGGTGTCAGTTTAAGTGGACGCTCACCATCTCTCTCACAAAAGATGGCTGACTGGGGACAAGATCCTGCCCAAGTGAGCTGTTCTGGGAGCCCACAGAGCAGGAGCCTTTGGGGCATCAATCTGGAAAGAGCTAGACAAGGAGATAGATTGCTCAAGATCAAACTCTGAGTTTTTAGCCCTGTGGCTGGAAACTGTGGATGGCTAAGTCTCACCTTCAGGGCAAAGGGCCAGGGTGAGCCCCAACTTCCGCGAGCTACCAAGTGAAAGGGAGCATTTTCCAAGACTGGGAGGTTCTGGAAAAGAGCAGAGAGGGGTTTCCTTTCTGTCAGTTTGGTTGCCTGGACCCTCTTTGAGCTTTGGGGAGCATACCAGCTGGCTCAAGGTGGCACTAGGCAGAGGGGAAAGGCGAATCTGCTGAAGAAGACTGATTTACCTAACTGTCCTTAGTTAGAGAAACTTGGCCCATGAGAGGGTGGAGTCAGGAAATTGACCAGTTCCCTGCAGAAAACTATCAAAATTTCACCTCCCCTAAGGGAGCCAGGCAA
>JAQZBX010086223.1:0-13021 GCA_029593785.1 Cabassous unicinctus | reverse complement strand
GCGTGTCACCACCACCTGAGCTCTGTTACCTAATTTCTGCCCCTCCGGCCAGCAACCGACTGCCTAGCCAATCATTAGCCCAGCCTCACCGCCAATAGCATAGCGCCCCGTCACCCAACAACCCTATAAATCCTGCCCTCTTCCTCAATAAACGTCTTGTGCCATCAGCCTCGTCTCCGCAGCTTCTTCACTGTGCCGCCCCTCGCCCCGGATCCCCTCGCACGCCAGCCGGGCCAACAGCACCGGGTCTCCTCTCCCACCCCCAGCGCGACATCATGACACCATGAAATTATGATCCCAAAAACACAGAGTACCTCTCTAATTAACTTCCTAGTATATAGAAACTAAAGTTTATTTTATCCTTGGACACTTGTGGCCTTAGTAAATTTACAAATTACCTCTAAATTTTTTGTGAATTTAATAGTGGTTTCTATATACCCAACCATGTTATCTGCAATCAAAAACAGTTTTCTACATTTTCTGATTTTTCTTTCCACTCTTTGACTTGTTACACTAAGTCCACCATTATATCAATATGTAACTGAAGTGATGAGAGAAGACATTCTTTTCTTGGTCTCTAGGGTAAAGCAGTCATTCTTTCAATATTTAATAAAATATGAGGTGTAATTTTGAGAACAGAAATACTTCTAGTGGTCCCAGTTTTAGTAAGAAAGTATTCAACAGTCTTTTAAAATTATGTATGAATTTAGCTGAAAGGTTTTTATATATACATAGTTTGGATTATAAGTTTTCCAAAATTAATATCAAGGAGTGGATTTCCACATCTGGCCATCATAATGACATTGCCTATGGGCCTTGCAGATTTCAGAATCTGTTATCTATTTTATCATGAACAAGATGATTTTTGCAGTGTGTTCTAACTGATACTCCCTATTGGGTCATTAGCAAGAGGTAAGAACTATCTGGACCTCTGCTTGGCTCAGTGAACTACTATCTACAGGACTCTCTCACCCACTGATAAAGATTCTAGTCACTGAAATGAAGTATTGTTTCCTCTAAGATCAGAAACAAAGCAACCACATCTCTTCCTATTCTTCAGATATTTAATCACTGACCCAAAAAAATGTCCATTACTGACCCATTAGAGACAAACATAGAACCATATTAATTTACCTTAGAAGGCTCCCAAATAAAACTTCACATATTCCCCTGTTGCCAAACCTAGAGCATTTCTACCACTGACCTCCATAACTCAGCCCTGAGATACCCAATCATTTCCCCAAAATCTCCAAAAAATAGCCCTCACAGAGACAAAATAATTAATGCCCATAAGCTCCCCAATCATTGAATAAATGAATTCCCATTGAAAACATTCTCCATTATGAAGTTTTTGGAACTACCTCAAGGGGTTTCATCCTCCTAGTAAAGACTTTTCTCTCATTTCATGTTTTCATAGTTATACCTAAACTGAGTTTTCTTTAGTATACCAATTCTTGTGTTTGTCTGAATGATAGTTTACAGTGATTACTGACCTGTTGTTTCACTTCTGTGTAGTTCACTTATTTTATTTAAATTATAAATTAAGGCATTCCAAGATTAAGTAGACATAGACGTTCTCATATTTGATTTCTCTGAGTCTCCACTTCCAATAGGTTTATATTGTGAGTTCTCTCATAAGATATATCAGACCATTTTCTAAGGGCTTTGCTACATAGGGGACATTCATATTGATTCTCTCTTCTTTGAGTTTCCTTAGATTATCTTAAGTAGTACTAATGACTAAAGACACTTCCATTCGATGGCAAATATAGTGTTTCTTCAGTATGTGAGTTCTCTGGTGTGTTTAAAGGTTAAATCCAAGGCTGAAGTCTTTTTCATATTGAAAACCATTTATAGTGATAATTCTTTCACTCCATCTAAAGTCAGAATATTGACTAAAGACTTTCCCACATTGATGACACTAACGGGGTTTCTCTTCAGTTTGGATAATCACATGTTGTCTAAAATTATAAAAAATGAGATTTTCCCATTTAGATAACATGGTTTCTGTTGAGTGTGCATTCTTTCAGTTTGCCTGAGGGCAGACCTATGAGTGAAAGCTTTCCCACATAGATGACATTTGTAAGGTTTGTCTCAATGTGAGTTCTCTGAACTTCTTTAAGTGAAGAGCAATGAATGAAGACTGTCCCACAAAGATGACATTCACTGAGTGTCTCTACAGTGTGGGTTTTTCCATGTTGATTGAGGGCAAAGCAATGGATGAAAGTTTTCCACATAGATGACATTCATAGGCATTCTCTTCAGTTTGAGCTCTTTCATGCTGTTTAAGAATAGAATATTAACTGAAGGCTTTTCCACATAGATGACATTCATAGGGCTCCTCTCTTTTGTGAGTTATCTAATGTTGCCTAAGGTGAATAAATCTAATGAAAACTTTCCCACATAGAAGGTGTTCATATGGTTTCTCTCCAAAGTGTTTCATTGTATTGTCTGTGGACAGAGATTTTAATAAAGGCTATAGCACTTTGATGGCATTTATATGATTTTCTTCTAGTGTGATTCTGCTTATGTTGATAAAATGATGACGGTCTTTGAAGATTTTTCCAAATGATTTCTGAAATATGGTTTCTTTATCATGTCAATTAATTCACGTTGAGTCACCTTGGACCTGTAAGTGGAATCTTCTTGCAAATAATTACATTTAAAAGACTTCTTTTGGGTGTGTGATCTGTGCAGTGAAGAATTAGGTGAGAGACTGTAAAACATTCATCCATATATCTAAAACTCTTCATTTCCCTACATATGAATTCTAGACAAATCCTCTAATGATAGCTTTCCATTAAAATCTTTCCCATTATATGGGAAACCTCTATATTTTTATGTAACATTTATGTCATATAAAACTTATTTTAAAATGTTTTTTAAAAAACTGTTCCCTTAAACAGTATGTCAGCATTGCACTGAGATAAAGACTTTTGGAGAAAAAAAAAAAGATATATAAAGTTGGAAGTGATCAACATAAGAGAATTTTAAGTCATAGCTTTTATTTCATAAATAATTGCAAGTACTAGTTATTGAAAGGGACTTTCAAATCCTTGCATACTTCTCATTACAAAATTCTGCATTCAAAAGTCCCAGATCACTTCTCAAGACTACATTTTGTTTATTTTTCATTAGTAGGTCTTTAGGCAAAATTCTGATATCATGGTTGAATTATGTGGAAAAAGCGATCTTGTTAGATGTAGTTCCCAGTCCAATAATTCAGATGTTAGCTCCAGCTGAAGGCTTTTTTGAGAATTAGACACAAAATCATTAGTACCAAGTGGCTGACCCGCGAAGAGGCTGTCTATAGGGCCCGGAAACTCCTAGTAACTGGATCCCACCTCTATCCTACCATGGACCTCCTTCCTTTCCCGCAACCACTGCCTGATTCAATCATCACCATCCTGACTTTAAATAGAGCTATCCAGAATGATACAATTTTCATCTTAGTTTTATCAGGCTCTAAAAAAATTTGCAAGACAAGTGAGTGTCAATCCCCATGTATTCTCCAGACTTTGGCTTCCATCCACATCTATGTAGACTAGAAAGGACATTATAAAAACCCAGAGTTAGTACCCAACTGGATCACTTGCCCCTTTCCCAGACCAGCTATATTGCTTGGCCTGTTTGGGAGGCTGAAGCTATGGATCTCTCACTGTCCACCTTGGAAGAGGTGCCTTTGGGATGGGCAAGTCCAGAGCCCCATGTGCCACTGTGTCTGAGCCGAGAACTAGCATGAGCTTGGGCAATGCATAACTTTGAAACACTCTGCCATCACTGCAGTGAAGACAGAGTATTTCTCCAATGTGATCTACCATGGAAATGGGCAGCAACCGCAGGCTTTCCCCACATATGGGCACATCCCTGAAGTACAGAGGGGCTAAAAATGCTGTTGAGATCCACCTGTCCAGGAGTCAATGCCTGTCACTGCAAAGGAACTACAGTCAACTCTGGAAGAGGTGGACACTACATAGAGTGCTGCCCAATGGGGCCTGAAGCAAACAGGAGAGGTCAATACTGGAAGAGGTGGACGAGTGCACATCCAGCGCACCCCCTGGAACCCAGGCCACCCCGCAAAACTGCTGAAAACCAAGGCTTAAATCAGGGAGAAATCTGGAAAGGAAAGGAACACCCACAGCATCACACCCTTTGACTAACACCTGGAAAGGAGCCTGAGACAATGCTGTGAGGGCCCTTGTAGTGCCCCTGTGGACAGTTCCACTTGGACTATGCACTGCATGTCTAGGCACCTTGAGCTATGTGCAGCGGAGAGTTTTTCTTATTTTGTTCTTCTCCTGAATGACTTAAACATTTTCAAATTAGCAACTGACCTCATCCAATCACTAATATGCTAAGGAACTTTTTTGTAACCTACTAAGCTTGTCATGGTTCCCCTTTAGTGTACGATGATTAAAGCTTTTTTCCTTATGAGGAAAAAAAAATCTTTCCCATGTTAGCTCCACATACACATTATTGTCCTCTATACATGGAGATTTTCTCTATTATAGCACCCCAATTGCAGAGCTCTCTGGTCAATTTTGAGATTCAAGATATTTCAAAGTTCATGTGTGTGAACCATGTTTATGCAGTTGTCTTATTATAAGAAATCAGGTTAGAAGTTTGCATTCTGGTTAACTATTCCCTAAATTCAAACTATTACAGATTTTTGCTGGATTAGCATTTAATATCTACATTAATTACAGTTAGTTGATTGTACTGAATTCCTAATTTATTCCATCCCCAGGGAGCTATTGGAAAAACTTGAGTTCACTCCAATGATGCTTATGGATGACATGGTGTTAGCAATATCTTTCCTGCAGATAGGCTGCATGAATATTATTTCTTGTTTTTTAAAGGCATTTTTTCACTTTTGTTTCTTATTTGGCAGTGGCTGGCAGTGTATCACCACTAGGCACTCATGGGAAAACTCATATGGGCTTCCCATGTAAGACTAGCACTGTGCTTTCCAACATCAGAGTGGATGTGAGCGGTCATGATCCTCTGGGTGAACAAATATGGCCCTGTTCCTTGGGATGGCTCTACTACCACAAGAAGCATGTGGCCCAGCTGTGCAACCTGGTGCGGCTCCATCCCAAGGGCTACCACCCCCTGGCCTTACTCCCCTTCCTGGCTCTGAGGCAGAGCAGCCCTTCAGAGTGATTTAAGCTCAGTGTCCCATTTTGTAGGTTGGGAAAACTAAGGCCCATTGGTCTCCAGAAAAGTGGTGTTTTAGTGGGCACACAGCAAGATTATCTACAGCCCACCCCCAAATGTTCCAAGGGTTTAGACATTTTCTTGGAGATGCTTCCATTCTCTGTACTGAAAAATATATTCACTTGGGGGAAGACACCATAATGTCACTGATGTTTTCATTTCACATCTTTTTGGAACTCTTGTCTTGGCATTGCCAATGTATGAGAAAACCAATTTCACAGTACATTTGTGAATAATGACTATGCTAAGCACTTTGGGTGGATTATTGTTATGTAACCTTCAGGATCCTGTGAGAAGCATATTATCACCCCCATTTTCCAGAAGGAAACTGAACTTTAATGAGGATAAGAAACTTGCCCAAACAGCTAGTATATGGTCAAACCAGTATTGAAACCCAGAAAACTACCTCAAATACTGTATTCCCACTGCCCCACAAAGATGACAGCTGGCTCCAGCATCCACCATGGCACACTCTTTGAGCCCACCTGACTGGTGTTTACCAAAAATCCTATCCAGTTTGCACACTTGAAGAATTGGTAAGAAGGAAGTCAGTCCTAAAAGGATTTAAGCATTGATACAGATATGAACCTTTATTTAGGATGTTTTGACTTTAATTTTTCAAATCCAAAGTGTTTAACTCACTTTAGTGAAAATTTGCATGGATGGTCATAAGATATGCTGCAAATTCTTCCTGCATTTAACTTTTAAAAATCTTATCTACACATATTGATCTTATTTTTTCCTCTCTTCCTTGCTTGACTTCTCTCTATTCCTTTTTCCTTGTTCCACCTGGATAGGGTATTTTCTTAGTTGCTGTATATGTCCTCAGCAGTAGTCTGTGAATCTTCTGATAGATTGGAATACAGAAATATAGATTCTCATTTCCGCTTTTTCAGTAAACATTTTTGTTGACTTTTGGCAAGCCACTTGCTAAAGTAAACAAATGCTAATTGAGTACACACTAGTGGAGTTAAATCTGCAAAAAAGAGATGAAACCACTGACTTTGGGGCTAATATTTTAGTAGGGAAAGATTGATAATAAAATAGACAAGTAAATTATATTATGCCTTAGAAGGTGATAAATGCTCTGGAAAAAATTAATCTGGAAAGGGAGAGAGTGTCAGGGGGTAAGAATTGTCCTTTTAAATAAGGAAAACATCACTAAGAAGGGAAAAGTGAGCCAAGACTTGAAGGAAGTGAGAAAGTAATGAATATAGGTATCCGGGGGGAAGAGTAGAAACAGGTGGAGGGCACAAGAAGTGAAAACCCATGAGGCAGAAATGTTCACAGCATGTGAACCTCAGTAAAGGTAGCAGGTTAATAGTGAGCCCCAGGAAAAGCAATAGGGAACAGGATTTTGGGGGGAGGGAGGTACAGATCCAGTAAGCTGTTGCTCTGAGTGAGATGGAAAGCCATTGGAGCATTTTGAGAGAGTAACATCGTCTGACTTACTTTTTTAAGGAAGTACCAGGGATTGAGCCCAGGATCTCATACATGGGAAGCAGTTGCTCAACTACTGAACTATACTTTTTCCTGACTTACCATTTTTAAACAGCCCTACTTAAAATTTCTTGATCTCAATTTCATTTATAAAAAGGAATTTGTTGGATTTATTAACTCCTAAGGTAACTTGTAATTCTCAAATCTACCTGTTTTAGGATATTCTTGAGTTATGTTCCTATGGAAGAATTTTGTGTCCCATCCTGAGGCCTATTTTGATATAGTTGATAAAAGGGTTTAATGGTAATGTTTTGTGAAAAGTGAACCTTAAATGGAAGCAATCCAAGTGTGCATCAAATGATGAATGGATACACAATAAGTGGCATATACACACAATGGAATATTAGCCATAAAAAGGAATGAAATCTTGATACATGCAACATAGGTGAACCTTGAAGATGTTATGCTGAGTGAAAGAAGCCAGACACAAAATGACAAATAATTGTATGATCTCATGATATGAAATAATTAGAATAAGCAAACTCTTAGTGCTGGTATCTAGAATACAAATTACCAACGGCCAGGTTGGGGATAGGGAATGGGCAGTTAATGCTTAATTCATACAGAATTTCTATTTAGGTTGATTGTAAAGTTTTGGAAATGGATGGTGCTGATGGTAGCACAATATTTGGAATGTAACTAACATCACTGAATTATATATAAATGTGGTTAAAAGGGAAATTTTAGGTCATATATATGTTACAAGAATAAAAATTAAAAGATAAAATATAAGACTACATAACACAGTGGACCCTATTGTAAATGATATACTATATAGTTAATTATAGCAGTGTTATTTCATGAA
This sequence comes from Cabassous unicinctus, assembly GCA_029593785.1. NCBI lineage: Eukaryota > Metazoa > Chordata > Mammalia > Cingulata > Chlamyphoridae > Cabassous > Cabassous unicinctus. The sequence goes on along the minus strand of JAQZBX010086223.1, from coordinate 5,499 downwards.
TTATAACAAATGTACGACACTAATGAAAGGAAATAATGATGGGGTGCTACATGGGAAAAAAATATACCCTAATGTAAACTATGGACTATAGTTAATAGTATAGTTTTAATATTCTTTCATCACTTGTAACAAAAGTAACACACTAATGCAGAGTGTTTAACAGTGTGGGGGGATTACATGGGAATGCTGTATCTTTTGCATGATGTTTATGTAAACCTACAGCATTTCTAAACAAAAAATGGCATTTTCCTTCCTGTAAAAATTGTGGGGGATTTGGTATTACATTTGCCAGGGCTTATAATAGCTGTCAAATGTCTGGGCAAAGTGTACTTGGTCTCCTCACTGCACCTTTAGGTGTTTACAATAAATCTGAAATTTCTCACTGGACTAGTTCTCACAATCTACATTAACAGACAAAAAAAGATTTACCCAGGGAGGTCATGATTCTGGGTTTGCCTCTTTTGACAAATTGTTGCTACTTTGGCTTGAGGTTAAGGGATCTGGAGATACTCAGGCCCTATGTCAGGGTGGATAGCTTTGGAGTTTGGTGACTTGCCAGTGGGCCCTACTTTGGAGTTTGTGCTGAGAGTGACAGAGTTGGACTCAACTATGTCTTCCCTGCACATGGCTCATCTGTCCCTTCTATTCAAACCTATAGTTGGTGCTGGAGTTTGTAGATGTACATCCAGAGACATGAGTCTTTGGGATGTCCATGTGCCAGCTGGACCCAGACCCTCAGCGGAGCAGCAAATCCTATTCTACAGCTCATTGGACTCACGCAGGACAACTGGTGGGGACATGATGGACAATGGCCATCCGAGGGAATGGAGAGTGTCTGTAGCTGCAGGCAGGATAATCCCATCCATCTTCCCCATAGGATATAAACCCTCTCTCAATTGGAGGTGGAGTGGACATCACCATCCCATATTCTCAGGATGGCAGGAAGAGTAATGGACTAGAGTGGACTTACTGGCATTCTGCTATAGACATATTGTGATTCTAGCAATGGAAGAAATTATAACACTGATATGGACTGGATTATAACACTGATATAACACTGGAGGCTCTGGGGGCAGGGAGAGGGAAAAGCAGTTGCAATACAGGGGCTTTTTCAGGACTTGGGAATTGTCCTGAGTGACATTGAAACAACAGATTTAGGCCATTTTATATGATCATATAACATGCAGAACTGTGTGGGAGAGACTGTGGTCTACAATGTGAACTATGGTCCATGCGTAATGGCAAATCCCCAGATGTGTTTATCAATTGCAATGAATGTGCCACACTAATGAAGGATGTTTATGTGGGAGGTTGTGAGTGGTGTGGGATGTGGGGCATATGGGAATCCCTATATTTTTTGTATAACATTTATGTAATCTAAGTATCTTTTAAAAAATAAAAAAATAAAAAAAACCTAATCAGAGATCTATCAACCATAATAGGAGAACTTACTGGATCTACTGCTACAGCTAGAGCTGCACAGTACCAGGCATTAGATCCATTATCTAAACTTCTTTTAGACAATAGCATTGCCAAACTTGATTATATATTAGCTGAACAAGGACTTGTTTTTGACATTGATACCTGGAAAATGTGTTTCTAAAAACTGTATTCACTTAAGCAGCTTTGAAACTTCTAATACATTAATTGAGCTGATTTTCCATAAATCTAATTTTAGAAGTTTACCTTTTGCTCTTAATTCCTTGAAGGATATTAACCAGACATTCTCTTTTTGTTTACAGGAATAAGATAATGTCTCAAAGCAAAACTGACTGAATGGTGTCAGGAGTACCCTATAAATCTGTAACTTGACTCAGATACCAAAAAACAAAAGTGTTTAATATCCTTGAGTGGTTAACTGTGAAAGGGTAGTCATGAAGATCTTACATGTAGGCTCCCACACAATATCTAAATTGTGTTTTGTTTTGTTTTTTACCTTCTTTAACCAAGGACAAGTTTAATATACTTGAGACAATGCTGAACTGAGAATTTGTACATACACTCCTCAAAAGACCACTGGAAGCATCACTCATTATTGCTTTTTTTTCTAACTTTATTCTCACCTACCCCATTTTCTTTTGCATATAAACCCCTTAGCTCCCATTCTCACTTTGAACTGGTTTGGGGAATCTTCCCCCAGTTCCTTGTTTGTGCACTTACAATGAATCACCTTGTCACTGATAGATGTGTTTCTCCTTTGTGGCACTGGATCCAGCAGACCCTCCTATTGGAAATAGCTGTACTTACTTTATCAACATTACCAACACTACCTGTTGTATTCTGTTTTATTCTCTGGGGAAGTTGTGACACAATTGCAAGAAAAATTGAACAAGCACAGGCCTGCAGGGCTCCATTGGGAAGAAGCCAGGAGAGCACCCCAGCAAGGGGGGGTAGGTGGTGCATTAGCATCTGCTCCTAACCCCACCACCAACCCCAGGACTCTAGCTCTGTGCTGCAAGGACCTTTTGGAGAAAGCCTGTCCACAGACAACAAAGACCCAGGAAGTGTGAGTGGAGTCTCTGCCCACTGCATGATGGGGTTCTGCCTGAGCCCCAGCTCTTGTCCAAAAAGCTGACCCCAGTTCCCAGATCCAAGGGCATCTCTTCCCAGGTGATGATGCATCCAGACAGTCTGCTTCCAGGCCTAGGTCCCACCAGTCTCTGTCTCGACCCCTGGCTGCTGTTTCCAGTCATAGCAGAACTGACTGAGTTCCTGATTTGGCTCTGACTGCTGAGTTGAGAAGATGGCCCCAATGCACAATAGCCTGTGTTGTGTGAAGTCATATGGGTGGGCCAGGAAGGACTTCAGCACCCATGGCTCCCACATCCCCAGTGCTCAGAGCAAACATTGGCTTTCTATGTTGGGCAATTACCAGTTTGGCTCTGAAAGTCAAGGAATGAGCCAGGAACAAGACAGGTGCTGTGCTCATCCTAAGCTGGCCAATAGTAGGAATGCTGTGAACTCACCCATGGTGAGACACCATGTAGGAGGGGTGCACCCAATGGGAAGCTAGGCAAGGGGACAGCCTGGACTGGGATCACTAGAGAGCTGGGAAGAAAAGACCATGGGCTTCCTACCCACCCTGGCCAACTGTGCTCAGTCAAGTCCACTGGCTGGACCTGGCAGCCCAAGGGCTTGCAAGGAAAAGTCACCCAGGCTGGTTGGCTGCTGGCTGGGGGAGCCAGCAGGAGGGCTGGTTGTTCTTGTTTGATGGTTAGGGAAAGCTGGGTCCTGGCAGGAGTGGGTGTGGGTTATACATGGATAATCCCTTTGCCCTTGGGCCCCATCCTACACACTCCCATATCCTCCAGTCCCCAGGGGACAAGATCCACCCACCTATGCCTTAGGCCCTCTTAGGCATGTTCTTGACCACTGCTTTCAAGGAACCAAACACTTTCAGCAACTCTGGGGCCCCTGTGCAAATGAATGAGAAACAACAAACCTCTGGGAAACAGACAGACACATTCAAGGGACCCATCAGTCCTCCCACACATACTCTAAGGATTCAGATGGGAAGAGGCCACAACAGACCATTGCCCATGGCTGCCACATATCCTGAAGGAACCTTGGTTGATTCCCAGGCTGAGGCCAGCACCTTCCTCTTTGGGTCCCTCCCAAGCATGAGCTCCTGGCTTAGCCAGCCCCTCTTCATCAGCACCTCTCTTCCTTGCCTTCTGGTCACCTACCAGCTCAGAAAGCCCATATCCAAAGCCCCCATTTCATCTGTCCATATTTCTGGGCTTCCTTCCCTTGGGGTGGGAGGGCCCAGGGTGGCTGCAGCTCTGCCCTGTGCTGGGATCTCTTCTTGGGGAGGAGAGGCAAGTGGGCTGAGTGGCTGCTGTCATGGAACTTGGAGTCCACTGCATGGAGACCTAATGGAAACAGAGCAGGGAGTCACTTTAGCATCAGGGGCATTTGCAGAGAGAGGGTTCATTTGTGGGGGAGAATTAAGCACCCCACAAGTGATATCGTATCAGGAGAAGGGACCTCTGACTGGAGGGAAGTGCTTGGTTTCATACCTAAAATTGTAACCCAAGGTTAATAATTAACAAATAATTATGATTAATCATTATATAGATGCCTTTTTACTTCCAGTAAATTATAAAACAACCAAAGGTTGATACTTAATTTACTAAAACTGGCTATACCAACCTCACCCTTTCTATATGGCCATTTCAACTAAAAACCTACCATTGTGATGATTATTCCAGATGGATCTTACATTTGTATGTGAATATTTCTATTGAAAAGGTAACCATTCAACTTTCCTCTTTTTAATGTCCGTACGAAAAACCTTATAACTCACTGACCTTTGTTCTGTGTCTCCCTCCCCCAGAGGACTTGATCTCTGATAATAATTGTAACTTTGTGACTCATTCTGGTTGGTACCCTCCCCCATCCTGCTCAGCCCCTTAATGTTCATTAATGAAGGTATCTGAGCCAGCTCCACCACAATTACTCTATAGCATCTTGAAGTTATAAAATATCAGAATTTCTGCAGAGCCAGGAGGCAGTTTTTGGACCATTCAAAGTGACTGACCTCTTTTACATTACCGAATTGAGAAACTGTCTCTTTGAACCCCTGGTGTCTCATAAATTGAACTTTAGAGATTATAGAGGAGAAAGAACACACATTTGCTCAATATCAGAGTCTTGGAAGCAGCAAAGGATTTGCCTGTTGGTGTTCATATCACCCTTGGGCAAATCTTTAGTAGCTCTGTGGCTGCAGAGGTCAGAATCCACTAGGGCACAGACAACTTAGCCTGGGGTGTTGTGGATGGTTGTTGAGGAGGGAGCCAGCAAATTTTTGCAGGGTGAGTGGTGGTGGTGGGGTGGCATCCTCCTCTAACCCCACTGCAAACTATGGGGCCACATTTTGCACCTTAAGCGTCTTTCAGATGAAACCTACCGTCAGACAGCAAAGATGCAGGAGGTGTGAGTTTGGTTCTGGGGTCATGACAGTGTATTGTAGGTTATGTTGAGGCTCAAAATTGCAGCTGAAGATGTGAGTGTGGAATAAGAAAATGGATGAATCTGGTCAATCAAAAATTATTATTTTCCCCAGTTTGGCAGGATATGAGGTTTCAATTTTCTTCTTTATCAACATAGAATTTGTGATTGATTTCATCTTTCCTTCAATCTACTAAAGCTTTCTAAAGGGCTTGTAGACTGTAACATTAAATTTTGTAATATGTTCAGTTTTTGGTTAATTTTGTATTTTTGTGCAAAATTTATTTGATCAAGGTTATAAGGTTTCATAGAGGTCAGGCATAAAAAGAACTTTATAAACTTTACCACATTTATCATAAGGAAAGAAATGTGGAATAAGACACAGGTTGTTTAATTTCCAGCTTGTATATTCACTAGTAGCTGGCAGCCATTAGGTAAGTAGTTTGGGTTGCCAGCTCTAATCTAAGGATGTTTGTCATCTGCCAGGGCAATACTCTTGGATTTTCTTAGAAGAGTGGATGTGCATCAAATATTAGAGGTGAAAAAGTA
>JAQZBX010086222.1:0-13066 GCA_029593785.1 Cabassous unicinctus | reverse complement strand
ATAGATAAGAGTTGATGGTCATACAATATTATGAATGTACTAAATGCCACTGGATTGTTCTCTTCAAAATGGTTAATTTTATATTAACCAATTTTACTTCAATTTTAAAAAAGCAACAGTTGTGGCAATAAATCCAAATGTTTCCTATGAAATGGAGAAGATACACAGATTGAACTAAATCAGGAAATCCTCTTATAAGCTGATAATATATGCCCTAAATAAAATTACAGAAAAGGCCAAAATATATAATAAATATGCATTTAATCTAAGAAGTAAGCAAAAAAGAACAACAAAATAAACTTAAGAAATGAATAAAACAATAATAAAGATAATGGCAGAAAATAATGAATAATAAAACAGAGTTGATAAGTAGATCTAAAAGCTTTTCTCTGCTCCCACACGCAAAAAATTCCCATTTTAAAATCTAATCAAGAAAAAAATTAGAAAGAAGTGAAAATAATTTTAAAATGAAGAATAAATACACTGCCAAATATACAGAGGCTGTTCAAAATTTTATAACACATGTCACACATAATGTAAAAATTTTTGTGAAATTATTTGGAACAAATTTAATTTCCTAAATTGATCCAAGAAAAAGGAAGCCTAAAGAGAAGAACTGTAAACTATTATAGCAAGTTATCTCACAAAAAATATTCCATTACCAGGACTAAAAAATATATATTAATATGAGCTCTTCCAAATATTTATGTGGAATATAATTGAGGTGAAAAATATTAGCAAAAATTTTTGGAAATAAACAGTAACAAATAAGTAAATATTCAGAAATATTTATGGAGTAGAAAACTATCCACTGTTTTATGTGAAACTATTATACCTTTCATTCAAAAATCTGAACAAGATATTGCCTAAAATCAATAGCATTACCTAAAATTTTATTTAAAAACACTAGTTTTTTATATTATAATTCTATTTATTTGATCTGCATCAAATAAAAATATTCCCTGCCCAAAAAGAGTTTAGGAAATTATGGTTTTAAAGGCTTTTGCTATAGCTGTTCAGCTACAGAACTTCTGCATCTAAAATAAAATAATGTACATTATGAGACTGCAAAAGAATAGTAATCAGTGTTTTCCAAACCTTCTTTACTGTTAAAATGCTTTTATTCACAGGACATTCTGAATGTGCTTTAAAACAATGGAATGACCACAGGACACAGTTTAGCAAATGCCACCAAAGAAAATTTCACTTTTAATATAGATTTTAAATATGTCAAATGAGGATTTAATATTGATATATTACTATTAATAATCTTTAAACCATTATACTGACTATAGGTTCTTGTGTTATAAACTGGGAACATCATAGTGTTAAAACACAAAAGGCAATACCATTAAAATGATGAACAAGAGAAGAATATCTATTATCACTAGTGTTTTATATTCCTCTAAAGATCAAGGGAAGGTTAGAAGACATAAAACATGATTAAGATGTTTAAATATTAGAAGAGGATAAACTTGTCACAATTTACAGACAATTTTCTTATATACCTCCCAAAAAGCAAAAGAATCAACTGAAAATAGAATAAAAGACATCAACATAAAGTTGACATACCCATGTAATGGCCTACAGTGCAACAACTAGAAATAAGGTTTTTGAAAGAGTTTTTTAAACACGTTCTCATTTGAGTGACTAATAAAATCAGATGACTAAAGAACAAAATATAAAATGGAAATAAAAGGTAGCCTTAAAAATCAAGATATTTATATAGTATACCATTGAAATATGTATTATATTTTAACAAGATACAAAACAGAAAAAGAATTGAATGTTGATTTCTACCATAGATAATAAATGGGTGATATTGTAAATGTTACTCTCTTTTCAAAATTAAAATGCTTCTGGGAAAAACAACTCCTTCCCTCCAAATAACATTAAAATTGAAAATACCAGTTTCAGCTAAACTTTCATATTTATCATAATCTATCCTGGGGGAACTTGATGTGAAGGAGAAGGGAGATAGAACCTTTAGAAGTTTCCAGCATGGAAATACCCCTTTCTTCAGGGATGTATATCATCATTGGAAGGGTTTACAATGACTCACTGGTGGTTCAAGACAAATCATTAAAGATATGATCTGTTGAGCTCTGGTCCTAGGAACTCAAGTTAAATGGTGTCCAATCCCCTTGGCTCTTCTGATCATCATAACTTATTTCAATCCACAGCTGTGCCCAGAATATTTAGTAACACAACCTAAAACTCTCCTTCATTTTTCCTACATTAACTTCTTTACAACTATTAGAATCAATTTCAGAAGTATAAGAAAGATAACAGTTTATTTTAAAATACATTAAAGAACAACAAATATATTTGTAATAAAAATGAATATAGGGAAGCGGGTGTGGCTCAGTGGATAGAGCCCCCGTTTACCATATGGGAGGCCTGGGTTCGCGTCCCGAGGCCTCCTTGTGAGGGCACGCCGGCCTGAGCGGTGCAGTGGGCTGATGCAGCAACCTCACGGCAGGAAGCAGGTGTGGCGCAATGGATAGAGCCCCCGTTTACCATATGAGAGGCCCCGGGTTCGCTTCCCAGCGCCTCTTTGTGAGGGCAGGCCGGCTCACGCGGCGCCGTGGGCTGATGCGGCAACACCTCACAGCAAGGGGGAGATAAGCAGACACAGAGAAGACACGCAGCAAATGGACACAGCAGCACAAGCAGCAAGGGGGGGATAAATAAATAAAATAAATAAATCTTTAAAAAAAAAAAATGAATATATACATTTACAAATATATACAACAAAGATGCTACTGTGCTTTGAAACAGGAATTTATTAAGTCATCAAGCAACTTAACGCAAAATAACCCATAAAGCATTAATTTTCAAATCATTACCTAGGATAGCTGATCTGCCAAAAGAGTATTCAGGCAGTTCTGTTTGCAACATATAAAAGCCATTTTTATGTTGTAAATCTTGAGTAGAGGAAGGTGGCTCTTGGCTCTATTTAACTATATTTCACATGTAACTAGCTAAGAATGTCAGAGAACAAGAATATATTTAAGTAATACATTAATAATAACATTTGGTTTAAAATATACCCTGATTTTAAACAGGGGGTTATTACTGTATTATGAATCCATACTAATTATCATGGTAGAATGCCCAGAATTTTAAATAGGAAGCTAATTCATTGCAGCAATTTTTATTTTTAAGAATTAATCTTAGTTCAGTGTCTAATAAGTGCTTCTCCAAATTCTTTCTCATTGTTATTGCAGCATATGATTTGAGAACACTTTCAAAAGCTATTGCTTTTTCTGACATCTAATTTGCATCAGGTTCTTAATTTTCAACTGGAAACCAATTAGGCACTCAAAAATAGAAGAACTAGTGAAATTGCCTTACAAACAACAACATTATTTTACCAAAGACAGTGACAGAAAAGCCACTTAGAGCCATGAGTTTTCACTGTCAAATATAATTCACTCTTTTAAATTCATGTTTACAGATCTCCCATCAAGAAAGTTTATGGGGGAAGCAGATGTGGCTCAAGCAGTTGAGCACCTGCTTCCCACATGGGAGGTCCCGGGTTCAGTTCCCAGGTTTGGTTCCCGGTGCCTCCTAAAAAAATAGAAAAACAAACAACAAGCAAAACAAATGAAAAAAACAACTGAGGGAAGCCCATATGGCTGAGTGTTTGAGTGCCGGCTTCCCACATATGAGGTCCCAGTTTCAATCTCCAGTCCCGGTAACTAAAAAAAAAAACAAACTTATAGGGCAAAATAAATAGTACAATGCTTATTCCCTCCAATATGCTTCTGAATTTCCAAGTGATACATTCAAACTGTGTTTCCAAAGTTTCTAGAGGCAAATATTCCATTTCACACAAGTTTCTCTCTTGATTCTTACCAGTCCTAAGTCTGAGCATCTTTCTCTGATTATGGTATAATTATTATTGAATCCTAGTTATGCTTCAACTAACGTCTCTCTTGAATCTACAGATCCACTTAATCCAAGTGCTGATCACTTTGTATGCAGACTATTGTAGGAAACTCCGGGCCTTTCCTCCTGTTTCCAGTTCCTCCTATCCACATCACCACTTGGTTAATGTTTTAATCATGAAATGTGCCTGCTCAAAACCTTGGTTACCCTTGGTTTACAAAAGAAAAAAAATACTTATATATGTTATATATCCACAGTCTGACATTAACCTACCTTCTCACCCTATCTCCTTACTGCTTCCCATCAAGAGCTCTTGCCTCTAGCCTCACTCCTTCAAGCTCTTTCTCCAGGGCATGCCTTGGCTCACTTTGAGGTCACACTTTTCCTCATTTCTCCCACAGTACCTTGCTCAAAATAAGCAATATGTATGTGAAGTTTTGGATTTACTCCAAGTCATAGGATCATCACATTTTCAGGCTGAAAAGGACACTAAAAATTATCTAGTTCAATTCTCTCATTTTATAAATATGGGTTATTGAATTGCAGGGTAAGGTAATTAGGTAACTTGTATGTAGCTAGAGATTGGCAAATCAGAATGAGAATTCTGCCTTCCAGACAAGTTCCTCTTTTGGTTTATTTCAGATCATACAAGTAATTTAGAAGCATTAACCATAGAGATGAATTAGACCTAATGAAACACTCTCATTGCCCCGTTAAAATCTGCTGAGACTCTGCTCTCTCAACTCCCAATACCTATATTTGAGCAATAGCATAGTACACTTTTCTGTTTACACTGTAAGAGCAATATTTTGACCAAAAATTGAATTATTCCTGTGAGTTTTCATGGAAAATAAGACGAATATAAGATACTCATGTTAAATAAAATGTTTTTAAATAGGATTAATTTTTCCTCTATGGTATATGATACAAAGACCTATTTTCATATCCTGCCTTCATGAATAATGCCACGAAGTTAAAACCACATATACATGTTACCTCTGCTTGGTAACTGGCTCTCCAAGGAGTACAACCTTGTTGGCCAGGAAAAAAAGATCAATGAAAACTTCTCTAAGCTAATCTGAGGTGAAAGGCATATGTGATCAAATAACATACAACTTGAGAATCAAAATAAATAAGAGCTTACACCAAACAGCAAAATCAACCAGCCTAGTTTCTCTCTAAATCATAGGTAAACTTTGCAGGTAGAGAAAAAAAATAAAAAGTCAAGGACATTTCCTATCCTTGGAAGTACTGTTTATAGACAAGGGGTAGCAAAAATACAGCAGAGCCAGTGAGAGAAAGCAGATCAAGACTGTAGGGAAGGAAGGTTTAAAATAGTCTTTTGGATAAGCAAAGAGAAAACTACCAAAGCAATTTTTCCATTGTGCACACAAATGATAGTAATATGTCACAGAGACATTTTGGGTTGATGATCTGATAGGCCAGCTCTCTTCAGGGGATATTCAGGTTTAAATTAATGACACATAATCTATCTGATATATTACTTGTCTTTTTTTAGCTTTTTACTGCTCTCCTTCTGTTTACTATTTGTTCCACTGTTCCTTCTTCTTCTTGATAGTTTTTATAATTATCATGTCAAGACTCAATAAAAGAGCACAACCCTCTGCCCCGAAAGGAAGAGTAAACTGAGATTTGTCAGTGTCTTTCTTGTGTATATTTGTAGGAGCAGTTTTTTCAGATGTAATAGAAAGGGGTTAATTTCCCCGACGACATTGCATTTTTATACATCAATGGTAGATAACTAGATACATACACATTCTCTCCCTATTTTTCATCTGTCCTTAGAAGATACCCACTGGGTAACAGCATAAGAGGCAATAGTTTCTATTCATCATCATTCAGGATGAAACTATAGAAAGATTTGGGCTATAGGAAGAGGAGGAAGACCAACTTTAATCCTGCAAAAAATAACAACAGATGTAAATCTGTTGTGGAAGTTGTGAGAATTGTACTCTCATAAACCAACTTGTTATTGGAAAATGTAAACGTGGCTAGAATCGTGCCCCCCCCCTCAAAAAAAAAGTAAATGGAAAATAAAAATACCATGGGCTCCATGTAACCTACTTCAAAATAAGAGGGAAATATCATGAAAGTTCCAAGGCATTGGCTGTGAAAGAGTCTTCTCATAAGGGTATAACTGAAAACGGTCTTTGTGACAAAAGAACAGAAAACCATAAAGCAGGATAAGGTGAAGATTAAAAGGCAATAGAATAAGATGCAGAAAGATGGGAGAGAGAAGGTAGAATTTCAAGGACACAGAATTGCAACTTGCATTGGAAGCAGCAAAGTATAACATTAACTCTTGGGGCAAGATAAACAACTGGTATAAAAGACAATATTCAACACTTCCCAGAAGTTACAGAAAAAGATAAGTAGATTTGAAAACAATAAAGTTGGAGGGGATAAAAAATAAAGGATGAAGAGCAAAACAGAACTCTCAGAATTACAGTGTCAATGGGGAATCATCAAAAACAAACAATAATTAACAATCTAAAGAAATATTTCCTCCTTACTAATAGAAGTCATTAATATAGAGGACTTTACAAACTCTGAACAAAATTAATTAGGCCTCATCCCCAAAATCCTACCAACATTTTAAATTAACTCATATAGGACAATGGAGTGATATGCATAGAGTTTTGGAGAAAATCTTTTACGTGTCAATATATTGCATGTAGCCAAGTTGCTTTAATGTGTGAGGGAAACAAAGACATTTTTAGATAAACAAGGATTTGGACAACATATCACTCATTTACACTTCTTGAAGAAATTACCTGAAACCTCACCCAGATGATAGAAAAGTAAAAACAAAGAAGTTAGGGAATAAGGAAATAGAAAGTTGTAAATTGAGGTCTCAATATCAAATTGCTACTTGGAGCAAGACTGGTAATATAAATGTGTAAATTGGCTGATGCAAGGCATAGAAGCTGGTGAGATGGATGGAAAACTGGAGAGTTCATACCCCATGCAAAGGGATTGAAATTTAAATGCCAAAAAAACATCTGTTCCCTCTTTCTAGTCAGAGGGTCACCATTTTGTGAACTCTGATATGAAAACACACCGTGTGTTCTACCTTCCTCAGCTCACATCAGTGGTTCATTGGCTTATCAGGTGGATTTTACAGCCCATGGGCACCACTGGGTCCTTAAGGTGTTTCCCTGTCTGTCCTTCTCCTTCCACTCCTATTCCAGCATCTGCATGTATCTCATGCCACATCCTTTACCAGAGAATTCATGCGGAATTTTGATGACCATGGTTGATGACCTCTTAAAAATAATCACAGATTTTGTTCTATCCAGTACTAGCTAATAATGACTAACGTCATACATAATTGGAACACTCTGGAAAGAAACTTGAATTTTCCCAATAAAACATATTTCTCTTCTTTTAAGCTACACAGAGATACATTATTGCCAACTTCATTGCAAGAATTTTTTATAATACATTTAGAATCAGTGGTTCATTGATTGTTTAAACTTTATATTAACTGATTCAGTCATATATGCTAATTGGAAAAAGCAGTAACTATCAAGTAGAGAAGTGGAAAACATCTTTGGTCATGTTATTTATTTATTTTTTCTGAGACTTAGGATTATTCCCACATTACCCATGTTTAAAACTTCAAATTTACAGGTTGAACTGAACTAGGTAAAAATTAATGGGAAAAGGTAGACCAAGGAAATATAACAAAAGCTCTGTTTTACAAAATTCTGGATTATTTTTCTGTATTAATATTTCAACATTCATAAATTTCCTGAATGTGTCATTTTATTACACATAAAGCAAATAAATATTTTTAAGTATTGACTGAAAATTTTGGTAATGAACATGGATTCTATTATAATGAGAAATTATTGTTTAAATTATTTATAATAATTTATTATAAAAACATAATAAAATATTTTTCTAATCTGGTCATGCAATGTGCAGACACATTATTTCCTTTAGAATATACAGATTTGAATTGATGCTAAAAATTTCTAACCAATCTAAATATCTCAAACCATAATTAGCAGTCAAAAGTGAAACACATTTGTTCAAGGTTATTTTCTAAAAGGCCATCAGTGGAAAAGAAAATTAAGGTTAGACCTTGCCTCAAGCCTTTTGCAAAAATAAAATTCTAAATCATTAAAAAGGTAAATGTTAAAATAAATTAATGTTTGAAAAGATGTATTGGTAAATATATGTGTGACCACATTGCACATTCTAAGTATAAACCAAAGGAAGAAACTAGGACAAATGTCAGTATGTTAAACTACAAATACGAATGCTGCTATCATTGTTATATGAAAGTCTTTTAAAACCCAATTCGAAAAAACACAATAAAATACATATCACAATAGAAAAACAACCAAGGACATAAATACAAATTCAAATATGCACTAATCAGAAATTCAAATTAAACATCAATATAATAACATCTTTTTTGGCCTAGAAAATTGGTAAAGAACTTTTAAAATCATAATACTTAATTTGGTAAGTATGCAGGAAGAATGAAAACTTTATACTCTTCTGATGTATAGTAAATTTTATTTATATGAAAGTAATTCGGCATTAAGAGTCTCAGAGTTTTGTCTTAATATTTGACTTAGCAATTCTACATCAAGGAATCCATATTAAGAAGTAATCAGAACCATATATATATAATCATATATAGAATTTTAAAGAACTAAAATTCACCTACAATGGCATAATAATTAAACTAATTTGGGTAGTCCATATGTTAAAACAGTACACAGCCATTAAACAAGTTTTCAAAAATAGTTTAAGGAAAAAGCCTCATAAAAAATGTTAAGGGAAAAAAGTAGCCTACATATACTATATATATAGTATGATTTTAATTATGTCAGTAAATATAGCAAATTTTCCATAATGGTTATCACTGGGTGGTGATTTGCAAAGCAATTTTTTTCTTATTCATATTTTGGTGTTCTTTAATATTCTATGAGTGCATACCCAACTTTCATAATTATAGGCTATTTTTCTTTTCCAGGGTAGATCTTTTTGTTTATTGATTTATTCATTCATTCACTTCATAAATATTCCCTGAGTGCCTAACATGGATAGGACCTAAAACTACATTCTAGGTTAAACAGTTTATTTTTCCATGTCTCTAAATTAAATAACTAGAAACTAATAGTCTTATTCATGACAGAGTTAGCCCAAATTAAAAAACAAATTGCACCAAATCTTTTTTTTAAATTGTGGTATAGTCATACAATAGATCACTGAATAATTAAAAGAGAGCTAGCAAGAGGGAGAATCAACCACTGATAGCCACAACATGGATGAATCTGTTCTGTATGTTTTTTAATATTTACTGCAATCAAAATTATTCTTTTGATAGTAAAATCAACACCATGAATAAAGAAGACATTGTTTTGAAGGTGTTAAATTATTTTAAATAATTGGGTTGCAGGAACTCTGATTTTAAGTTTTTTTGCCCTTTTTAAAATTTGTCCTTGGCTATGGATGATGCTGACTAACAGAATTTCCAGGGATCATAAAAATGACCAAGAAACAACACTTTCAGAATATTTGGAAATAGATGAATCACAGTTTGACAGACTGGTCTTTTATTCCCATAGAGTACACTATTGTAAAATACATGAAATACTGGAGAGAGTGGGAAAAACCTTGCCAAATGAAATTTTGCTAGTTTTGCCATGATGAACTCTCAGGAGAAGGGGCAGGAGCTCCTTCAGCCACCTGGGGTGCCCTTGGGTCCAGGTATTTTTGTCTCAGATCAGAATTTATACAAAAAACAGCCACTGACCAGCCATAGGGGAGGCCACAGGGTAAGCTTTGGTGCCAGAGTGTGAATTTTACTCAATTATAAATAATTTCATATGTTTTATAGTTATGCCAACATGGATATATTATAAAGCATATTTCAAAAAGCTTGATTATTCTTAAATTAGAATATAAATTTCTGGGTACTTTAAACTCACAGCAACTAGCTTGGACCCTCTATCCTAGCCCCAGAAAAGGTTTTTCTTTTCCTGCCCCCAGCCACTGGGGACCTTCAAAGTGAAATGATGGAAACAAAAATCTTGCAAACCAAATTTACTCCCCCAAATAGCCTCTAGGGCCACTCTGGGGCAACGGAGCCAGCATAGCCCAGAAAATACCCACAGGGGCCCAAGATAGCCTCAGCTGACCTTGGATGTGTGCATGTGTACATAGCTCTGTGTGTGTGTGTGTGTGTGTGTGTGTGTGTGTGTGTGTGTGTGTGTTATTGTTGCCACATGGAAGCATCACAACAGAAAGCCTCTGATCATTGTAGGTTGGAGACTACCAAGTCCTCAGATTGGATAAATTCCCAGATAACCAACAACTTCCCTGCTCCTTAATACTCAGGCTTTCAGAAAATGAAGTTCTTTCTGCTCGAGTCTGGCAATGAAGCACATGAATGTAACATGATTAAAACTGGTTTTGGGTTTGCACCAATTTCTTAGACATGGTGGCACAGTTTTTCAATGGTTTGATTTTATCTTTGGGGACAAATTGTGATTTTACACTGTCAGAAAACATATAGGAATGTGACTTTTGTTTCACAATTTATGTAGCTGATGTTATATAATTTTTTCACATCCCTGAAAATTACAAACTCCTTGCCAGAAGTTGCCTAGTAGGAAGTTACAATAAGGCATGGTGGAGAAGATCAAGGAGCCAAGGCCTTCCTTGCATATCTCTCCTCCTGGCATTGAGTGATAGAAAGTTTGAAGCACTGTAGAAATGTTAAGGAAAGGGCCTGGTAATCCTATTTTTCAGGTCCAAGGGGTAGAGGCTTCGTTTCTCATTTTTGCTGGTCCCTGGGTGTTTCTACCTCTTGCAATATCCCTTAACAATGTCCACAGTTCTGTAAACAGGCTCTTTATTAATTATCTTAAAAATTCCACTTGAGTGAGCTTCTGTTCCCTGCTCAGAGCATGACTGATACACCATCCTCACTGAAGCCTTTATCTGAAAGAGCTGGGGATATTCTGGAGTGAAGGAAAGAATCTGGTGAAAGCTGTCTCCAAAGACAGCAATTATTTGCATCACTCTCCCATCCTCTCCTTCTCTCTGCACCTACAGAAGTTTCAAGACTAAGTTTTATCAAAGAAGAAGGCCATACTTTATGAGCCCCAAGTCCACACATTTGTTTCTGGGTAAAAGAAGTCTCCTTTTCTTTTAAACTGAACCCCCTTCTTGGGAAATACTCTCCGAGACTGTGACTCCAAGATATTGACATCTGGGAAATAAAGCCACTCATTCAACAAGTCTTGAATACCAAATATGTGGTAGACATAGTATTAAGCACTGAGAACACAACTGTGAACAATGTAGATTTAGTCTTCACCTTCAAGAAACATATTCTAGAAGGAACATTAATAATTAAACATACAATTATAATACCATGCTATAGTACCCTTGTAAACATATATAAACTAATAAGGGGGTATCAGGGAAGGCTTCTTATGGGAGCTGAGATATAAAAGATAAATAGATGTGATCTAGGTAAACAGAGATTTGGGGCTCAGGAGAAGGAGGTTACATAGAGAGATCAACATGTGTGAAGGTCCGGAGGTCTGAGAGAATGTGACACCACCAAAGATTGTTAAAGGCTGGTGAGGTGGAAGCCAACAGCCTCAGGAACAACTTCTGGTTGACAAAGATGGAGGCATAAGACACTCCAGAGTTCTACCCCTCCCCCAACAGATTCTTTGAATAAGTAGTAAAAATTGACAGAGCCATCTTCCTCAGAATTCTTGAAAACAGTTAAATGGTTGCAGTAACTGGTTGAGAGCCAAGTCAAGAAAACACTATTTTAAAATGGCAGAAGAAGCTTATGGTGTTCTTGCCAGCCCCTCTTCCAACCCTTCCACAGTGTAGCATGCTGCCAGCTTTTACTCTCATTGTGAGTCCCTGGATCTGTTCTGGAGGGAGCAGTGTAAGCCCTATGCACATACTGGCATATCCATGCTAATCTATTCAGTGGTAACCTGAGGAATTGAAATAGGACACTCATCTATGGCTTCTAAGAGTTTGCCTTAAAGGCAGAAGCAACCTACTCACAACTAAAACACTGTATGAAACAATTAAATAAAAGTGGTCTGGGGCAAAGGGTTACCAGCTTCAAGAAATACAATAGAGCACCAAGAAGAGGTAGGGAAGTACATTTCATAGGGAGTAGAGGGAGCATTAGGTTACCTGTAAATGAGGGAATTTTTAGTGCTATGAGCACATGCCCATTCAGACTCAGAAAAGACAAAGAGGACCCCACATATTTGCCTCAGGCTGTGAAGACCACCATAACTGAAATAAACACTTCCAAGGAGGGTTTCAGAAACATTTGGGTTGGGCAGAAGAAAGAATCAGTGATATCAAATACAAGATGATTGAAATGATTCAGGCTGAAGAGCAGAAAGAAAAAAGAGTGAAAAAAGGTGACCAAAGCCTAAGAGACCTGTGGAATACCATCATGCATAACAATATAAGAATTAAGGAAGTCTTAGTGGGAGAAGAGAGAGAAAATGCAGAAGGATTTGCAAAGAAATAATGGCAGAAAAATTCCCCAATTTAACAAAGGACATGAACATGCCCATTGAAAAAGCCCAACAAACACCAAACAGGATAAACTTGAAGAGAACCATGCCCAGACACAAAGAAATCAAACTGTCAAATGCCAAGGATAAGGAGAGTTCTGAAAGCTGCAGGAGAAAATCAATGTGTTAAGTATGAGGGAGTCACAATAAATGAGAATTGTGTCAATTTCTCATCAGAAGCCATGGGGGCAAGAATGTGGGGGAATGAAATATTTAAAGGGCTGAAAAAAACAACAACTGCCAACAAAGAATTTGATATCCAATAAGACTATCCTTCAAGAATAAGGGAGAGATTAAGGCATTCCCAAATAAACAAAAATTGAGGGAGTTCAAGGAAAATACAAGGAAATTAAACAACACACTCTTAAACAACCAGTTAGTAGTCAAAGAAAAAATCAAAAGAGAAATCAGGAAATATCTTGAGGTGCATGAAAATAAAAACATAACATCAAAACTTATGGGATGCAGCAAAGGTAGTGTCGAGAGGGAAATTTATAGCTCTAAATGCTTCCATTAAAAAAGAAGAGCCATCTCAGATCAGAGACCTAAACTCACACCTG
>JAQZBX010086221.1:0-13018 GCA_029593785.1 Cabassous unicinctus | reverse complement strand
TTTTCTGTCATTATTTCTTTGAACAGTCCTTCTGCCCCTTTCTTTCTTCTTTTCTGGGACCCCTATAATGCATATATTGGCATGCTTGATGGTGTTCCAGAGTTCTCTTAGGCAATTTTTCCTTTTTATAATTCTTTTTTCTTTCTGCTCCTCAGCTTGGCTCATTTTAATTGCTTTGTTTTCAAGTGTGATGATTCTTTTATCTGCCAGCTCCAGTCTGCTTTGGAAACACTCCTGAGAATTTATCATTTCTGTTATTGTGGTCTTCAACTCCAGTGGTTCTGTTTGGTTCCTTTTTAAAATTTCTATCTCTTTATAGAAATTCCCATATTGTTAATTTATTGTTTTTCTGATAATCTTTAGTTCTTTTTCCGTATTTTTCTTCATTTACTTGAGCATATTGAACATTTTTAAAAGTTTTTGTCCAATATGTCCACAGACTGATCTTTGTTAATATTTTCTAGATTTTTATCCTCTTCCTTTGCATGGGCCATCATTTCCTGTTTCTTTGTTTTATAATCTTTTGTTGCACACTGTACATTTTAATATTTTAAAATGTTAACTCTGTATTTGTTCCCCGAGATGTCTGTCCCTGGGTTTTTAACAACTGCTGATATGACAGAGATTTTCTTGGGTGTTAGCTCTCCTATGAGGAAGGTCCACCCAAGGTGAATACAAAGTGCAGGGTCCTCCCTGTCCTTTCTGGACCTATGTCTTGTCCTGGGCTTGTGCTTGCTGGAAGCCTTAGGAGTTCCCCTGTTTATAGGAGTTTGCGTGTCTCCTCTACTTCCCCCTCCTGGGTGTTCCCCTGCCAAGCTTAAAGCAGATAAGTCTTTGGCCTGGGCCATCTGCTTCAATTATTTCTTACATTGCTTTCCTTGTCTCAAGCTGCTATTGCATGGAGGGCAAATTCTGAGAGGGGAACTCAACTGAGAGGAGTTTCTCAAGTCAGTCTTCCCCAGATTGAACAGGCCCTGGGACCCAGAAAGGGAATGCCATCTGGCTGCAAACTGCCCTGGGGAGGTAATGAAGGAGTGGCCAGGTAGGGCAGTAGGAGCTTCTTCCACAGCTCCCCATAACTGCACTTTCTAGACCTGCCCAGTAAATGCAGCTTTCAGTGGTCCTCAGCATCTCTGAGGAAGTGTTCTCTCTTTAAGTCTCCTCTGCTGCCTTTGTCCAGGAACAATGGCCACCCTCAGATCTGAAGCAGCAAATCAAAAGCTGTGGTCAGTGATCAGCCCATGTCTACCTTGGATCTTGTGGAAGTGGAGTTTTATGTCCCTTTCTGGCAAGTTATGCCAGGAGCTGGACCCCCCATAAGAGTGGAGATGGGTGATGGTAACCTATGCACTAAGGAAGCAATATATGGGTAGTTACCATAATTTACTAGCCTCCTCTTCCTGCTATTCCCTTATGCTGTGCATTATTCTACTGGATTCCAGAGTTTCAGACAGTTCCTGCCTGTTTAATAGTTGTTCTGATGGAGGTACTGATTCCTGGTCCTTCCTACTCCATCTTTCCTCAGTGCTCTGTTGTGTTTTCTTCATTCAGCACTCATGTATCAACTGATGCTCATGTATCAGGTAATGGTGTCCACTTGTTTGGTCAACAAGCACTGGACTAATTGTTACTATGAGGACATTTCATAGACTTACATCATTAGTGCACTGATTGCATCTATGACTGGATACATCTAAAATCAGCTTAGCAGATTGCTTTCAGCAATAAGAGAGATACCATCCAATCAGCTGAAGGCCTTAAATGGAGAAATGGTTTCAGCAGTCAGAAGAGAGAATTTCCTTCTCTACTTCAGATTGCCAGCTTCTCCTGGGGAACTCACAGGGTACCTTCATCAGAGTTCCTGGCTTGCAGCCTGCTCTACAGAATTTAGACTTGTGCATCTCCACGGTCCTGTGAAACAATTTACAGATATTTCCTTTCAGTTCTCTTTCCCTAGATAACCCTGACTAATATAGCTCTCCATCTTTGTTTTTATTTTTCAAGTGTTATGGCTATTTGGAACCCCTTGCAGTTCACAGTTTCATGTGAAGTTGAGGATCAACTTTTCCATTTTTGCAAAGAAGCCTGCTGGAATTTTGATAGGTATTAAATTGAATTTGTAGATCACTTTGGGTAGTACTGATATCTTAATACTAAGTTTTCCAATCCATGGATGCGTGATGTCTTGCCATTTATTTAGATCTTATTTAATTTCTTATTTGATTTATAGTTTGCAATGTACAAGGCTTTCACATCCTTATTTAAATATAGTCCTAGATATTTTATTTTAGATGCTTTTATAAATGGATGCTTTTATGAATTGTTTACTTAATTCTCTATTCTGATTTTTAAGTGCTAGTGTGTTGAAACACACCTGATTTCTTTGTGCTGACCTTGAACCTTGACACATTGCCAAATTTGTCACCTCTAGTAATTCTCTTGTGCATTCCTTTGATTTTCTATATATAAAATCATGTTATCTGCACATAGAGATAATTTTACTTCTTCCTTTCCCCTTTGGATACATTTGATTTCTTTTTCTTGCCTAAATTGCCCTGGCTAGAATTTTAGTACAATATTGAATAGCAGTGGTGAAATTGGACATTTTTGTACTGACCTTGACCTTCAGGGGAAGCTTTCCGTCTTTCATCATTGATTATGACGTTCTTCTCATTCACTTAAAAAAAAAATCAATTTTATTGATACAAATTAATAAAGCATACAATTCATCCAAAATGTACAATCAGTGGTATTTGGTATAACCACATAGTTGTGTTTTCATCATTTCAATCATTATTAGAGCATTTTCATTATTTCTATAATAATAATAAACAAAAATCAGACAAACAAGAAAGTTCCTCACCTCTCAATCTCTCTTTGCTTCTCCCACTGTACATAGCTGCTGTTTCTGGCTATTCTATCCAAAGTGTAGAATCAATGGCTTTTAGTATAATCTCAATGTTGTACATTCATCATCTCAAAAATTTTAGAACAATTTCATTGCTCCAAAAAGAAAGACTCTACACCCTTAGCATTCCTTCCTCAGACCTTTATAACCACTAAACTCATTTCATCTTTATAAATTGATTTCTATTTTCCTTTTAGATAAATGGAATCATAGAATATGTAGTACTCTGTGTCTGGTCTCCTTCACTTAGTATAATGTTTTGTTCATTTCATTCACTTTTGAAGGATAGTTTCATTGGATATAGAATAGTAGGTTGATGTTTTTTATTTTGGGTTTTTTTTTCTTTCAATAGTGGAAATATTTCACTCTGTTCTTGTTTGAATGGTTTCTGATGTCTTCTGTAATTCTTATCTTTGTCCTCCTATAGAATAAGGTGATTTGTCTTCTAGATTCTTTATCTTTGGTTTTCTGTAGTTTGAATATGATGTGCCTAAGTGTAGATTTTTTGGTATTTATTCTGACGGTCTCTTACATTCCTGACTCTGTGGGTCAGTGTCTGTCATTACTTTTGGAAAGGTCTTGGCTCTTATTACTTCAAATATTTCCTCCGTTCCTTTCCTTCTTTCTTCTCCATCCGGTATTCCCATTATATGTATTTTATACCTTTAAAATTGTCCACAGTTACTGGATGCTCATGTTTTTAAAAGATTTTATTCTTTTTCCTCTTTGCATTTTAGTTTGGAAATTATTATTGACCTATATTCAAGCTTTCTGATTCTTGGCTATACCCAAGCCTTTCTTCATTTCTATTACTGTGGTTTTGATTTCCAGATTCATTCTTAGAGTTTCCATCTCTCTATTAATTTACCTATCTTTTCTTGTAATTTTTTTTTTTTTAACATTCGAGTCCTTAACATAATATTCATAGTTGCTTCAAGTTTCCTGTCTGTTAATTCCAACATCTATATCATATCTGGGTCTGGGAGGGAATGATTTTTTTTTGCAGGTTTCTGCATACTTAGTGAAAGCATAAATCCCCTTTATGTTCTCTTATTTGCATATATTTCACACCTGGATGGGCATAAATGTATGAAGGCATAAATGTCTTCATTTATATTTTCATGTCTAGTTCTTTGTATTGAATCCAAATGCATTATCAAAGATGATGTTTCCCTACAGTATTATGGTTTACCAAAAGCATCATTCACACTCATCCCAATTTTCTAGAGGTATTGTATGAATATTAACATATTAGGCTTCATGTGGAAAAGTCATTCTGTACTCATACAAACACACACAAAATTGATAAGAAATCTCCATCTGACAGGAAATTCACTAACAGTGTATCTTCCTCTGAGAGAGACACATGATACAGAGCGGAGCAAGCATTGCATCAGGGATTTGGAATTAAGCTTTCCGTTTCTTCTAATGGTTATAAAAAATTACCCACCAAGTGCAAAGCCCATAAAAATTTTTCTAACACAGTATCTCATTGTAATGCAAAATCAGTTCATGTTTGCATATGAATGTGGTGAGGATGTATGTATAGGACTGAAGTAGTTTTATATATTGACAGGGATGTAAGGAGAATGTATATGAAGGTGATAACTGGTTTCAGGGAGAGAATGTGGGTGGGGAGGGGAATGGGTGGGGGTCAGAATATGATTTTCACCCAGGTAGGTGGTGGCTGTTGATGAGTTATAATTACAAGCTCCTTCCCCCTTGTTTTTCACCCTGACCCGTGAAATTCAATCAGAGGCGATACCAGCTGCTATTTCAAAAGTAAGGCTCAAAGCATAAACAGGCTTGATGGAAAGATCATTCAGTGTAGGGTCAGTGGGCTTGAATTTGAGTCCCAGCTCTATCACTTCCTAGTTGTATAAGTGTGGACAAGTTCTCTAACTTTTCTGTGTCTTTGTATCCTCACACAAAAAAAGAAGATACAACCCTTAGGACATGGCATTCTGTTCCCCTAAAGTAGCTGGGCCAGGGTAAAAACACATTTAATTTTAAGAATAAATCTTCTCTCAGTGTTCAGATAGGATATTTCCCACATAAGTATATAGATTTTGTTGGTAGTTTAGATTGTTAATTTGTATCTTTTGAGATATTTGCCTGATTAAGATTTTCTTGTCTTGAAAGCAGAGTAATGGTAAATTAGAAAGCTGCAGGATCAAAGACTTAAAACAATAATTGATGCAGGAAACATGAACTTAGTATGGATACCACAGAGGTGTAGCAAAAAGTAGAATATTGGAAAACAAGGGGATTTTAGCCTGAGAAGAAAACATATTTATATGTTTTCAGAAAACTTGCAAGTTCCAAATATACCTTCTGGCTAAATGGTTTTCTGATATGAAGTTGAAGACTCACTATTTTTGACCAACTTTCTGATTTTAATCTCAGATCAGCTCTGTTCTGGTTGAGATAGAAATCTTCAGCATGTTAACAATGAATGAGAACTGTAGCCACAAATCAAACACTACACTTGAGGTGCTAATGATGGGATGAACTTTCTCTCACAGCTTGATTTGACTGTCTTCTTTGGTCATGATAGTCATGGATTCCTGTTGCTATCTGCACATTTCTATCTGGTATTCCTTTTGACTAGGAGAGTATTAGAATATAGATGCGTGTATTCATATGTGTGCACACGTGTGTGCGTACATGTGTGTCAGAAGACAAAATTAGTATCAGTGAAGCATTATAATTCCTTCTTCCCCTCTTTGATTTGCCCCCAAAGGACTGGCATTATGCTCAAAAGTGGTATCTCTTAAGTTTACATTTACCTTTCTGTCCTCCCAGAAAATTATATTCAAGATTAGATAAGGCCTCATTTTTTTTGTATACCTTCAGAGGACCTAGAAACTTGCTGTGTGCATAATACATGTTCATTAGTGTGGCCATGTAATGTATCATCCAAACTGGGACAACTGTGCTCCTGAAAAATTTTGGAACATAATTGAAGACTAAGTGTGGTGGATTGCAATATGTACCCCAGTATGGACAGGTACTTGGTCTTGGTCTGCATCCTGGTGGGCATGGACCCATTGTCAATAGGATCTCTTCAAGATGTTACTTCAGTTAAGGTATGGCCCAACTGAATCACGTTGAGCCATAGAAAGGAGTTCTTTCTAAGCAGAATGAAATTCAGACACACAGAGAGAGGGCCACAGGAATAAGCCAGAAATCAATGAAACCTGGAGGAGAAAGAAGTCACCTCCCTGTGCATTGCCAAGGAACAGAAAAGGCAAAGACCAAGGATCACTGGCAGCCAGCCCCAAAATGCTGAAGTCTGCAAGGAGAAAGTATCACCTTGCTCATGCCTCAATTTTGGACTTCTCTTAGCCTCAAAACTGTAAGCCAATAAATTCCCATTGTTTTAGCCAACCAATGGCATAGTATTTGTTTTAGCAATGGGGAAACTAAGACACTAAGGCAAACCAGGACAAATGGTCACCCTCAACAAACCCTTGTTGACTGTAAATTAGATTACAAAATTTCTGACCTGTATCATGGTTTTATTCTTACCAGGGTACGATTTTCTCTGGGTGAGAATGAACAGTCATCCTGAGGATCTGTATTACTCTTGCCTCATTCATTTGATAGAGATAGAAACTCATCTCTAATCTGTTTAAGCATAAAAGGGAATTTTATTAGCTCAAATACCAGGAAGTCCAAGTACATAACTAGTTTCATAAATAGCTGGATACAGAGTTTAATTCAGTGCTTCTATCTCTTCTCTCTCTACATATCCCTCTAGCTATCTCTTTCTTTCCCTCTATTTATTTCTATCTCCAACTTTATATGTCTCTGTCATCCTTTTGTTTTTCTCTGCTTGTCTTATAGGGCTTAATTGTCTAATGCCAAGGCAGGCTGTTTCCATATGGTAGGACAAATGACTGTCCTGTGGCACAAAACCTAAAGTCTAACAGCCTTTGAGCCAAAGAAAGAGATGCAGTTTTTCCTACTAACTTTTTCTCAGGGCTTAATGGAACATTCAAGCTGGCAATTTTTTCTGTACTAGGTTGGAAAAACAATGCTAGCTAACTTTTATTGAGCACGTATGCGCTCCATTTATCTCATTTAAACCTCACCAGAACACTCTGAGATAGGTGTGACTCTTTTCCCCTGTCTTATAGATGTGGAAACTGAGGTTCAGAAATGTTGAGTAACTTGCCCCAGACCACACATTTACGTTTAAAGTGTTAGCTGTGGAGTCAGACTACCTAGGTTTGAATCACAAATATAAAATCGCCATGAAAGTTAAAAAAAAAATAGTTAAAAGAATATCTTGAGAATCAGTGAGATGATGTATTAAAATGTTTTGTAAATAGTAAATTACTCTATAAATACTAATTGTATACCAGTGTGGTGTTCTCTGCAAGATACAGTGCTGGAGCCATAGTTTTCTCAACTGGAAGAGATTTTTGACCCTCAGGGAACATTAGTCAATGTTTGGAAACAGTTTTGGTTGTCATGATGAGGGTGGGGTGGGGATGGTTGCTACCGGTTTATGGTAGGTAGAGGCCAGGGATGCTGCAGAGCATGCTACAATGCCCAAGGCAGCTGTCCATAACAAAGAATTGTTCTGCACCAACTGTCAAGAGTACCAAGATGGAGAACCTGTGCTAGAGAAATAGAGATGATAAAGATATGAACCTTAGTTTTAGAAGCTCACAGTTTATTTGGGGAGACATACATATAGACAGATATTAAAAATACTATGTAGTCATTCAGTAAAGTTGGAAGTATTCAGACCAAAGAGGGAGGAGTGATAAAGCCACCATCTTGAGCTATTTGAAGGGCTGTGTTTGAAAGAGTGAGAGGACTCCTCATGGTTATCCCTAAGGAGTAGAATTACTTTGGTTCCAGATAAGTGCAGAAAAAAAATTGCCAGTTTGAGTGTTCCATTAAGCCCTGAAAAAAGTTAGTAGGAAAAACTCTATTTCTTTCTTTGGTTCAAATGCTGTTAGGCTTTAGGTTTTGTGCCATAGGACAGTAAGTTCCTGTGGGCATGGAATGTGTCTTTGTCCTCCACCGCTATATCCTCATGCCTAGAACAGTGTTTGTGCAATGGAGTATGGCTTAAGAAGTGTTTGTGGAATGAATAAATGGAAAAATGAATTAAAGGGCAGGATGAAACAGTTAGGATCCTGTCCTATCTGGACATTCCTTGATTTTACTATACTCGTTCTCTGGGAGTTAGAGGAGAGAGTTATCCCTGGTTGCTTGAGTGGTCAGGTGAGCCTTTGAGGAAGGAGAGACGATGGAACTTCTTTTGTGCATTAGATAATATTGTGGGCAAAGTGTGGACCTTAAAAATCCAGAGTGCAGTCTTCTCTAGCAAGGTGAGCCCTAAAAGTATTTGTGAAAAATACAAGAGGAAGATGGATGCATAACCCACTTGGAGTAGGTGTGATAATGGTAGCTCTTTCTCTCCTACCAGTTTGTCTTCTGTGGAAACACTATATGTGTTTATCTGGAATGAGCAATAAGGAGTAAAAAATAAATTTTAAGGTACTTATTTTCTGTTTTTATCATTATTAATTAGTCATTGTTACCAGGTGTGGTAAACAGAAACCCTAGTATATTGTTTCACATTCACCTTTCACCTTTTCTCAAGTAGTTATTATAAAGCACAAAAATAGAATGCTGGATTTAATGAGTATTTCATAGGGAACAAGTCAGATGGTCATAATTATAAAATCCACCTACTGAAATTATAGTATCTGTATTTTTAGTATGTGTGGTTGGAAAGTAAGTGCATTATGCAGTTGGCCTGGCTCTTTCCCTCTGAGCAGTGTGACACTTGATGATACCTATTGCTCATCCACTGAAATCCCCCAAAGCCTCTGGGGTTTCATTAACTGGCATCTTTGATTTGGTCGGGGATGTATATGGTTCTACAGTAATATATTTGCAAATACATGTACAAAGATGACTTATTGATGACTAATTTGAATGGTAGCCTGGGGGCATGCCAAAATTTGTAGGATGAGAGCTGGTATTTTCTGTATTGTCCAAGTTTCTTTAATATACAAATAATCAAAAGACTCTTATTGTCTTAATATACGTGGAAGAGTGCACTGTGTTAAAAGATCAGAAATAAATGAAGATTAAATTATCCAGGTGTTGGCATGTTCAAAGACTGTGTGATTAGTAACACGAGTTTTACTACTTATTTCATATAATGCTAATGGACTAGGATTCTTACTAGTACCATTTAAAATTGTTCAGAATTCACTAATTTAAAAAAGTAAGTGAAACTGAATATCAAATAATATCTCAAACCAGAAATTTATGCACATATTGCAAAATAAGTAAAATATGAAATTTTGAAAATATAATTTTTACCCAAGCATTATATTTCTCTTTAAAAAAATCATAATAAGCCTTATTTTTATAGAAGTTTTTTTTTTTTTCTTTAGAAGTTTTAAATTACAGAAAAGTTACATCAAAAGTATGGGCGGGGAGGGGAGTGGATATAGTACAGTGGTTGAGCACCTGCTTCCCATATATGAGGTTCCAGGTTCAATCCTCTGTACCTCCTATAAACAAACAAAAAGAAAAGTATAAGGGATTCCCATATAACCCTACTCACCCACATATACATTTTCCCCTATTATTAACATCTTACCTTAATGAGGTACATTTGTTACAATTGATGAACCAAATTGAAGCATTGCTACTAATTAAGGTCTCTAGTTTATGGTTTATACTTTGTGCCATACAGTTTTATAGGCTTTAACAAACATATAATGTCATTTATCTATCATTGCAGTATCATTCAGAACAATTCCAGTGCCCGAAAAATGCCCTGTGTTTCACCTATTCATCTGTCCCCCTCCCCTCTGACCACTATCTTTATATCAGTGTTACAATTTCTTCTGTTACCACGTGATAATACCTACAATAACAGTAAACCTACATTAGTCCATGGTTACCCTCCCCCTCCTCGTGTTTGTTCATTTTAATCTTGAGGAATTTGGGATGATATCCACTCTGACTGCTTTGGATTGAGGGGGTCTTAGAAATTATGGGGCATATGGAACGAACTGTTTTTGCTTGCAGTTGTAGATACTCCTTGTTTTTTGGGATAGGACTTGTCCTTCATCATTGTTTTGTTAGTTGTCCTGGGCATGTCTGAAGAACTGGAGAGTAGGTGTTGGCCACAACTCTGCTGGGATTCAGGGCTTAGCCAACATAGGAACAGCCTAAAGATTTAAGTCTCTGAGGCATATATTTAATGGATATAGTGATAATTATAGGTTCAAATAAAAGGGATAGAAGAATTGTGAGAAGGGAATTTATAGATGAGTCTATCTCTGTTATATTGGGGAAAGAGATTATCAGATATTCCCAAATAGGGCCCGCCGAAGGGGTGTTGGTTTCATGTGGCTGTGTGCCTTGCCTTTAGTGTCCAGATGTCCCTATAACCTTTGGGAGCACTTTTGTTTGAGGTTTTGTTTATTGGGGCAGTTAGTGAAATCTGCCTGGGACTTGCATAAGCATAACCTCTGGAATGATCTCCCAACTAACTTTGAACTCTCTTAGCCATAAAAACTCTTTTATAAAAACGTTTCTCCCTTTTGGTCAAGGTCTGTTTCCACATGCATTGCTGGTTGGCACTTGGTAATAATCCCTCTGTTCCTGGGAGGTTTATCCCTGGGAGTCATGTCCCACATTTGGGGAAAGGTAGTGAGTTTATTTGCTAGTTTGGCTTAGAGAGAGGTCATATTTGAGCAACAAGGAGGTTTAAGAAGGTAACTGTTAGGCATTAATTATAATTAGGCTAATTT
Organism: Cabassous unicinctus; assembly: GCA_029593785.1. Classification (NCBI taxonomy): domain Eukaryota; kingdom Metazoa; phylum Chordata; class Mammalia; order Cingulata; family Chlamyphoridae; genus Cabassous; species Cabassous unicinctus. The sequence continues at coordinate 2,308 of JAQZBX010086221.1, read as the reverse complement.
TCATTTTTACAGGAATAATGTTCCTGATTACAGGTATTAATATTGGCAGCTTAGCATATTGACCTGTTTTCTTTTATTAGGCACTGCCTATATGTTGCAGAGATTTTTGCCATTTTATTTGAGAGAGTATCAGGACTCCCCAGGATGGAAGTGTAATATTTTGTTATCTATTGTGTGGGCCTCTATTGAGAAAACATACCTATGACAGTACAAATACATTCATGTTTAATAGAAGTATGCTTTAGGTGCAGTTTTCTCCATATATCACCCCACTATTGACACCCACTACTAGTGATGTATCTTTGTTAAAGATCATGAAAGAACATTCTTGTAATTGTATTCTTAATCACAATCCTCAGCCACTCCAGAGTTCACTGAGTTGCACTGTCATTCTTCTATCCTCTAGCTTTCCTTCTAGCATCATGTACAGCCCAAACCTTCACCTTTCAACCCCATTCGCACTCATACTTCAGTACTACTAATTACACTCATATTGCTGCACCATCACTTCTGTCCATTGCCAAATGTTACCATCAACTTTATTATAAAATTTGCCCAGATTAAGCTTTGGCTTACCAATCTCTGCTCCCCTTCTATCTCCTGATAACCTATCTTTCTGACTTTACCTCCATGAGTCTGCTCAGTATCCTTAGTTTGTATCAGTGAGATCATGCACTGTCCTTTAGTGACTGGCTTACTTCACCCAACGTAAGGTCCTCGAGGTCCATCCATGTTGTTGCATGTGTCAGTACTTCATTCCTTCTTACAGCTGAATAACAGTCCATCGTATGTGTACACCACATTTTGTTTATCCATTCACCTGTTGATGAACACTTGGGTTGCTTCCAACTTTTGGCAACTGTGAATCATGCCACAATGAATATTGGTGTGCATATATCTGTTCACGTCCCTGCTTTCAGTTCTTCTGGGTATGTTCCTAGTAGTGGGATTGCTGGATCATAAGGCAATTCTATACTTAGTTTCCTGAGGAACTGCCAAACCATCCTCTACAGTAGCTGCACCATTCTACATTCCCCACAGCGGTGAATGAGTATTCCAATTTCTCCACATCCTCTCCAACACTTGTTGTTTTCTCTTTTTTTTTTTTAATAGCAGCCAGTCTAGTAGGTATAAAATAATATCTCATTATAGTTTTTATATGCATTTCCCTAATTGCTAGTGATGTTGAGCATCTTTTCATATGCTTTTTAGCCATTTGTATTTCCTCTTTAGAAAAGTGCCTATTCAAGTCTCTTGCCCATTTTTTAAATGGGTTGTTTGTATTTAGTTACTAAGTTATAGGATTTCTTTATGTATGCTACATATTAGATCCCTATCAGAAAAGTGGTTTCCAGTTATTTCTCCAGTTGAGTAGGCTGCCTTTTCACTTTCTTGACAAACTCCTTTTAAGCACAAAAAGTTTTAATTTTGAGGAGGTCCTACTTTATATTTTCTTTCCTTGCTCACATTTTGTGTGTAACATTTATGAAACCATTTCCTACCACAATCTCATAGATGCATTATACATTATCTTCTAGGAGCTTTATGGTCCTGGCTCTTATATTTACATCCTTGGTGGATCTATCTTGAGTTAATTTTTGTACAGTGCATGAGATAGGGATCCTCTATCATTCTTTTGTATATGGATATCTGGTTTTCCCAGCACCATTTGTTGAAGAAACTATTCTGTCCCAGTTGAGTGGGTTTGGTGGCCTCATTGAATAGCAGTTGGCCATAGATGCAAGGGTCTATATCTGAACTCTCAATTAGGATCCATTGGTCAATATGTTTATCCTTGTACCAACAAAGGTAGGTTTTGTAATATGCTTTAAAGTCAGGTAGTGTGATTCCTCCAACTTTGTTTTTCTTTTTCAAGTTGTATTTGGCAGTTTGGGGCCCATTACCCATATCTTAATGATATTTAGTCTTCTGATCCATGAACGTGGAATATTCTTCCATTTGCTTAGGTCTTCTTTGATTTCTTTTAGCAATTTTGTGTACAAATATGTAAACATTTGATTCTTTTAGTTGCTATTGAAAATGGATTTTTTACTTGATTTCCTCCTCAGATTGCTCCTTACTTGTGTACAGAAATGCTACTGATTTTTGTGAGTTGATCTTATATCCTGCCACTTTACTGAACTCATTTACATTTATCTCAATTTCATTTAATTCTGCTCTAATCTTTATTTCTTTCCTTGTGTTTGCTTTGGCATTAGTTTGTTGTTGTTTTTCTAGTTCCTCCAGGAATGCAATTAGGACTTTGATTTTAGCTCTTTCTTCTTTATTAATGTAGGCATTTATGGCT
>JAQZBX010086220.1:0-13024 GCA_029593785.1 Cabassous unicinctus | reverse complement strand
AGTTTACACTTACGCAGGTCTCAGGCAGATTTCACAAATTGCCACAATAAACAAGCCTCAAAGAAAAGTGCTCCTAAGGGCTGTAGGGACATCTAGTCACAATAGGCTAGCCACATGGCCTCATGAAATAAACACCCCCTCAGCAGGCCTTATCTAGGAATATACGAAAATCTATTTCCCCAATAAAACATAGTCATACTCATTTATAATTCCCCTCATCATGATTATTCTACTTCTTTTATTTGAACCTACAATTTTCTATGTACTTGTTAAGTATATTTCTCTTCGTCTTAAATCTTCACAAGGTTAATATGCTGGTTGCACTCTGAAACTCAGCAGAAGAACGGCCAACTCTTAAACTCCAGTTCTTTGGGCTTGCTCTGGACAATTAACAAAATGATGATGATGGTCCATTCCTATTTCCAAACAAAGAATATCTTCAACTGCAAGCAAAACAATTCCTTTCCTCTGTCCCCAAATATCCACATCCATTCTCAGCCTGAAGTAATCAGAGTGGACATTGTCCCACATCCCTCAAAACTGATGAATGAACAAAAATAAGAGGGCAGTATTGCCATGGATCAAAGAAGATTTATTGTTCTTGCTGCTATTATCTTACATTAATGGAGTAACTTTTAACATTGACATAAAAAATAAATAAATATAAATAAAAAATAAATAATAACTAAAACATTTAAAAAATTGACTCTTGGAAAACCTGAATAATCCTATAATTACTAAAGAAAATAAATAAGTGGCAAAAATTATAAAATAAATAAATATACAGAATTTATTATCCTTTAAGCATCCATTGTAGCTCAATTAATTAATGTAATAATCACAACAAACACAGGACATATTTAATATTATTAGATTCCTTTTACCAGTGGAGAAACAGAAATGCAATAAGATTAAGAGACTTTCTAGGATCATTGATGTGGTAAATGAAATAATTAAGATTTGAAGTAACACCATATAATTTGAGAATCTGCATTCTTCACAATTACTCACATGGATGTCTGTTTGTTCTATTTTTGTTCAGCATTGTTCTAGAGAATCTGAAGAATGCAATAAAACATGAAAAGTCAGTAAAAATGAAATTAACTGTATGATTTCTAATAATAAAAAATTACCAATATCTGGAAAAAATCCAAAGAAAGATGTGCAAAAATTAATTTTGTTGAGTCAGGAAGCGTAACTAACAATCAAAGATAAAACCATATTCATGGATATTATGACTTGCTTTTTTTGTTGTTATTGTTGTTCTTTTTTATTTATTTATTTTTTAGGCCAGTAAAAATAACCTATTGAGAAATGGGGGGAAAGAACAGAGCTTACTGAGAAATGGGAGGACTTGCTTTTTTTTAAAAAGTCAATTTTCCCCAGAGTGAGCCATATGGTCACTGTAATCCCAATCAAAATTTCAAACGTCCTTTTGGGAGAAAGTGACAAATTTATTCCCCGAAATGCATAAGAAAATGAAAAGAACCAAGAAAAAAAAGTCCTAAGGAACAATGTGGGAGGGCTTCTCTAACTGTATAGAAAATCTAATTTTAAAGTCATATTAATGTGAATATTCTCACTGACCTGATTCTGTGATAATCAGGGAGGCTCAACATTCGCTATATTGGAAACCATGCATGTGTCCCTAGACCTAGTTTTTCTCCTTAAGTCAGGGTTTAGAATGCTGGTGATAAACTAAGCCTGATTTATTATATGACCATCTTGTATGGGAAAAGACTGTAACTTTGGGTATGTTTGGACAACCTTAAGAGATACAGCAGGGGGACAGATGTGGTTCAGGTGGTTGGGCGTCTGTTTCCCATATGGAGGGACCCGGGTTCGATCCCCAGAACCTCCTGGTAAAAATTAAAAAATATAGAAGGCGCATGGGCCACAAGGTCCCATGCGCAGGTGCATGGCCAGGCCCTGCAAGTGGTTGAGTCGCCAGGCCCCATGCACGGGTGTGCCACCAGGCCCTGCGAATGGGTAAGCCACCAGGCACCGCGAGCCACGCAGCAAGATGATGTAACAGGAGAGTGACACAAGGGAAAGCCAAGACGAGACGAACCAAAAAAACCATGAACTAAGGTGGCACAGGCTGTAGGACACGTCTCTCCCACTTTGGAGATTCCGAGGAATCCCAGTGAAGACAGGAGAAGAAGGATGAGAAGAGAGGGCAAGAAACAGACACAGAGAGCTGGCCAGGAAATGGACACAAAAACATAATGGCAAAATGCTAAGCAATAATATCCCTCCCAAAATCACTAACAGCAAAAATAAAATTCCCTGCTATGAAGGAGACATTTGTAAACTATCTCTCCTTTGATAAGAAATTTAAACTATGTACAAATTCCCATAAGATTTTATATTTTATTATTGTTCCTTGGGAAATAAATGGTGTGGAGTATGTAGAGTTAGATATAATTTCATTCTTTAATAGTCTAAATACAAGTTAGTTTATTTTTAGTCTTCTGTGAAGACCAACAATACCAGGTAATTTTGCTCTACTCCTTGAAGGCAGGTAATGACAGGAAGTCTGTCCTCTTTTCTTGTAAAGGACTTGGGTAGAGGAAGCAAAATGAACCAACAGAGACTTGAAGTTGGAGTGGGACCACGCATCTTGCACTTCGATTTGATGCTTTGAAACCTAAGACTGCTTTTGAATTAATCCGTGAAACAAGCATTTTAATATGGGGCCTTGAAACAATTAATTCTAGTTCCAAGATAGGTTATTAAACATCACACCTATCATCAGCCACATTCATTCCAAGGAATACAACCTGGATCTTATGAACATGATGTCTTTTGATTAGGTATGAAGGAAAAGAATATAGGCTGTGATGACACTACCTCTCTGCCTTTTCTTTGTCCAATGAATTAAATCAATACCAATTTTTGTTTTTTCCCCCGAATGCCCCTGATATTAAATATTCAACTAAGTCAAACACTGGAACTGGGCCAAAGTGTTTTGAAAGCTTCCCTTTCTCCCTGTACACATACCAGCCACGCCACCAGCATGGCTGCAGCAATGCAGAAGAGTGAAATTGGTAATTTACCATACTGAGTGTTAGGAAACTTGGGTTAAAGATCCAAATTTACTAGGAACTTTTTGTGAATTCTTGGGTAAATTGTTTTTACTCTTTGAATTTTAATTTCCTCCTAAATAAATAGAATATTGAGTTATGTTCTCTGATCTTTTCCTATTTTAATTAACTTTTGTTCTGTATTCTGGTGCTCAACTAATATTAATTTATTGAAATAATATATATTAATATTTGTAGTACCTCCTATGCTCCATGTGATTGTTTACAACAGTGAAGAAAATCTTTTTAGTTTTTTTCTGCTTTTGTTAGTTCTCTTTATTACCTTTATAGAAAAAATTTCTTTAAATTCATCAAAATTGAAAATATTTTCCTGTATGCTGAGATACCTTTACAGTGACTGGAAGTTCTGTGTATGGTTAAGGATAAAAGTAGAATAACATTGTGCTAATCAAAAGTTCATACATTGATTTCCCCATCACTGTTTGCATCTATGTAATAATATATTTTGAAAATGTCAAGTGTCCTTCATAAATGTCATCTATGTGTTTGTGTGTGTACCTGGTTTTAAATTTCATAGAAAAAAATTTCATACTATGAATCAAAACTCACCAAATCAATAGGAAAGGACTATTTGAGAGAATAACAATGTTTTAAATAGTTCCCTTATTTTTCTGGTAAATGGTGACTTCCCATACTGATGGCATCATGCTAATAATATACCTAATTTGTAGAGAATAGAGCTAACAAATTTATACTTGTTTCAGTTTCAGATGCCGTTAATATATTTACGTAATGAAATAAGGCATCTTATCTAGAAATAATCATGTAATACAATCTAGTTCTTACTTGGATATTATTTATTGAATTATATTAACCTAATGAACTCATGGGAATGCTGATGTGGTGCACTAAATAAGAGAAAAACCTGCTCTGAATAGGAGAGTTGATTACACTGATCTAAGCATTGGTTAATAAATAGTGGGAAAGTTATTTCCATTTCATGGTCTGTAAAATTAATTCCTTAACCTTCCAGCTATAATGAAAGACTGTATTCTGAATTTTTCATTATTAATCTACCTTCATACTTATTATCATGAAATTATATTAAATATGCTCAACCTTTATTCATTAAAACGTCAATGTAATAACCATCAATTTTGCTCACTGAATAACAAATACTTTAGAAACAATGTGAAAAGATATTTAAATGCAAATCTATGTTAAAGTTAAGAGTGATCTGAATTCCTGAAAATTTTTATTTAAAATTCTGCTCTAATTCAGTTGAAACTAATGGAGCTAACCTGCTTTCTGTTAGTTCATTTGTGGCAAATTAATTAGTCAGGATGATTTGTTTTCACTTTCAGCAGCTTAACTAAAAATATGTTCTATTTATTTTCTAGATACTATATTCATCTTCCATTTAAGAATAAATATACATGCCACCAGACTACAGCAGCCTATAAATAAAAATATATTTCAAAATGAAAACAAATGTACACTTAACAACTTTAAGCATCTATTTTTGAAAATTTCTGCATAAGTTGCAAAGAGCACTTTTGTGAATTAGGATCAAAGATGTGAATTTAAGATTAAGTGGAAATGCTGCTCATCTTTGAGGGCAAGCTTTATTTTTACGTATTCCTACGAAGGGTCCAAGAGGAAAAGCGGTAACTACAAGTGATCAAAAAGAATAGCTCCCAGCTAAAGACTATATAACAGATCTCAGACAGTAGTAGTATTCCAAGATTTTTAAAAAGTAGAATTCTGTTCTCATGAAAAAAAAGGAAGAAATTTCATCCTATTCTTCTCCAATTCAAATGGCAAAGGAAATTACTTCATTATAGTTTAATTTAAAAGCAAATCCCAAGTAGAGGAAAATCAGTCATAGGAATAAGTTCAGTTCTAATCCACTGAGAACCAAGATGACATATGATTAAGGAAGGATATGTACACATGAATGTTTTCACACACTCATCTTTCTAGATAAAAGTACCTTATGAATACAAAGCCAAATGATGCATGCTGATAAGAGGAAATAAAAGTAGCAAATGAATTAGTGAACAATAAGGAACACTGCACACTCCTTCCTGGTTTTTCCTCCTATTTACTCAAATTGTATTTTTTATCATATCCACCTTTGGGGCTTGTCAAGTGTCCCATTTTGATGTGCTTCCTTAGTAGTATACATAGCCATTGGAGAAAGCTTCAAATGTGAAAGTATTTATAATGAGGAGAATAAGGAGCAAACATTTGTACATAATGTAACTGTCAACAGCATGCAGGAAAAATGAATTTGGAATTAAAATCTCAGTGGAATTTCTTAGACATTTACTTCCTTGGAGCAAAAACAACATTTCCAGTTGGAAAATAATAAGTGTGTGTATAGATAGATAGATAGATAGATAGATAGATAGATAGATAACTATGCATTTAATATTAATGTGCCAAAATCTTGTATTTTATCAAATTCTGTTTACCTTCTAATAGGTGGTTTAAAGGGAAAGTTAGTAGAAATTTATTGCTCAATCAGCTATACAAAAACCTATTCCATACTTAACTGTAGCCTTTCATATGGACAAAATGCTTTAATGCATTTGTCCTCCAGATATGCTAGATAACCTCATATGAGTAAGACACTGCTCTAGAGACCAGGTGAGCAAAGACAGCTAAGAAGGCCCTTTCCTGAATCAGTGTCTGACATAAAAGAAGACAGCCACTAAGCCTGTGATGGCCAGTTTTTGTGTGCTAATAACAAAATGCCAAATACTGATTTTTTATAGCACAATGGAAAGAATTAAAAGATTCACAACAATACTTACAAAAAACATTAGAAAAAAAAAAAATCTCACCACCAAATTGTAGTAGTAAAAGCAACATTTCCTTGCCTTTAGGCACTGAGACACTTTTTGCATAGTACCATCTGCTGACTTGACCACATGTCCCTTACTTAAAAAGCAACATTCCCTCATGTTTAAGAATCATTTACTCCAGGCACATTTTTCTGCACTTTCTGTGCTCCTACCCATGGAACTAGAGAAGTTCTAAAATACTATCATTATTTGTTCTTTAATGGTCATAGGGAGTGACAGAGGATCAAGTTGTTGAGAAATATATTCCTCATATTTCCCCAGGCAAAATATTGTTCCATGATTTCTTCTCAAGTCACTGTCATAGGCCTTTACAGTATGTCTCACAGCTTTAAAGCATCTAAACAGAAGTGGGAAACAGTCTTCAGAATCATGCCCACCACTCAAAACTAGGAGACACAATTGGACAATAGGAGTTTTCTTGATCCATCACGCTCTCTGATGATAGCAATAGAGAAAGTCGCTTACTCAAGAGTTTAGCAAGAATGTAGTTAAGGAGAAAAAGGAGTTGGGTCATTTGTTTTGTTTAAGATGTAGCTGATCTGTTTGTGCGAATTATGCAGATTCTCCTGGAATAGTCCTTCACCTGACTTTGGAAGATAGAATAGTGGTAGATTAAAATGAAATGGTTACGGATTCCTCCTATCAAGAAGCGAAGTCTGTTCTCCCATATCTTGCATTGGGGTTGGTATTTTAACTTGCTTTGACCCAACAGATAAGGGCAGAAGTGGATTGTGCAAGTTCTGAACCTTCACCTCAAGAGGACTTGGAGTTTCAGTTTCTGCTCTTGCCCCAAAAAGACATCCTTTACCAAGTGAGCAAGAGCAGGTAGTTTCATGGAGGATGAGAAGTCACTCATGCATAAAGGCAAGTACTAGCTATTCTAGTGATGCCAGATTAGCCCCAGAATTGTGAACAAGTCTAGGAAAAAAAACCAGGTGCATATGAGAAAGACCACTCACCTAAGCTTAGGCCAAATTGCCAACTGATGGATTGGTGAGCTAAATGAACAGTTTTTTTGTTGTTGTTGTTTTGTTGTGTTGTGTTTTGTTTTGTTTTTTAAACCTCTACATTTTGAGTTGGCTTGTTACAATAGGTAACAGATGCATGGGGAAAAACACATTTCCTCCCCTACATGAGGAGGAGCGTAAAAAAAATTTATTTGCAGGAACAAGTTATCCTTATAGCTTCTGACATCTCATGACTATCCCTCTGCTTCCCTGTAGTCTTATACTCATAAAAATTGATGAATCGTAGGAATTCTGAACAAGCTGAAAAAACTGCATCAACTGTTTCCAAAGTACACAACCCTGGTAAGCATTCTTCTAACTCAAGGCACATAGGGAAACAACCTAAGTATAGTATTACTGGACTGTGATTTGCCTAAGCTACTTTACAATAAAATGTCAGGCAAGTTATTAAATCAAAGGATAATCTTAAGAAAAAACTATTTAAAATTATGCTTTTAAGATAATATTACCAAAATATTCTATTTGTATTTACTCTATGGCTGCAATTTTCTTATTAAATATGGACATTTAGTTTATTTCCAATTATAAATGTCTGGGATGGAATTACAAATTACTATACAAATATAAGGCGATAATCTACATGAACAGATGACTATTACTACAAAGCATTCTGAAGGTCAAATTATGATTATGCAATTTTTCTATAGTCCAAAAAAAGTGCAGCAATGAAGAATACAAAAAGGTCATTTTGGAAGTATTAGACCTTAGCATATGTGGCAATAACATCCTAACATTAATAAACCTCCGGAAATGTAAAGATTATTGGATTCCTAAAGTCTGAGAGTTAATAAATTCTTATGAAATGTGATCTCTTCAATGATTTAGTGGGGTTTTGTACTTTATTCATCTTGGCACTGCTTCAGTGGAAAATATGAGAAAGAAGGAGCTTATATGTCTAAAATAAATTACTCTATTTCTTGGTAATAGACTGTCTTTTAAAATATGGTGACTGGCAGTAAAGTAAGGGACATTCATGAAGTTCAAAAGTCAGCCCAATTAACATCCTGGGTGAGATGCGTAATTTTCCTTCATTTTTCATAATGTAATATATTAAATCCCTCTAAAATATGTTTTAAATGTACTACCTACATCACTCTTTTTTATTCACATTCAGCTATCTCCACCCCTCCTGTTACTCCAGTAGAAAAGAGAACATATCCTACTTCATCATTTATCCTTCAAACTCAGCACACTGTCAACACTCCAGATGTAGTTGATTGCATTTGTTAGTTACCTGAATGATTGATATTTGTGATAGAGATCACTTGTTTTAAAAGAGTAGTGAAGACTAGCAAACCTTACCTCATAAAAGTCAGAGTGTGTTCAAAATGACTCAGAAGAATATACAGAGAGAATTAAATGAGAGATAGCAATCTTTCCAAAGGAATTGCCTTCCCTAAAAATGACTTATTGAAGAATACCAATAAAGTCAATGCTCACTCTTTTGTCCTTTATCAGTGAGAAAATTAGCAAAGGACAGTAAGTATAAAAGAACCTGTGAAAACCATTCTTCACAACTCTGCGTACATGAACCAATACCGGAGAGCAGCATTGATATTCTGGAACTCAATGTCAAAAATAATTCATTTAAATGAAGAAGATATTTGAAGGAGAACATGCACCTGAGAAGTTATTGAGTAACACTGTAAAAATAATATCTCTTTAAAGGAAGAAAGGCATGAGTAATTGATGACAGAAAACCTGTTTTACTTGCCTTGATATCTGAAGAACACTGTTTCTCTAAATCACCAGGATGAATCACCAGTTGGCATTCATTGCAGTCATATACCAGTAAGAGGAGATGGAATATAAAATGGTATCAAACATATCTACTGAGGAAACAAGCATTTTAAAAGTTAATGAAAGGCAATACAACAAGGGCATAAAGTAGGCCTAGTGAATGATAATGTAATTACAAGTTAAAGAGTACCCTTACATTTCTAATGATTATCCAAATGTAAATAATAATAATAGCTAGAATATATTTATTTTTTCCAAGGGCCATGCTAAGTAGTTTCAGTATATCATCTTACCTGGTTCTACAAATAAAATTATTCATCCTATTTTATTAATTAGATAAATGAGGCTAAAGAGAGGTTAAATACAAGTTAGGGAGTGGGAGATGAAGAATGCAAACTCCCAAACAGATACATCCTAGCATGTTAATTTGAAAATGTGGTGCTATGTGAACTACATTGAACCATACTTTGAATATTGAATTTTGTGTTGTGACAAATAGGTAGATAATATAAAATTCTTTCTGATGGAATACTTGAACTTTATTAATTCAGCAAATATTTCAGTGACTATCATATGCCTGACACTTTGGACATTGGTGATACAACATAAAACGAAGAGACAAGTCCTTACCAAAAGGTGATTATTATTTTATTCAGCATTTGTTATGACTTTGCTATTTTTCTAAGCTCTTTAAATCTATTAATTGACCTAATCCACCAAAAAACCAGTGAAAAGTGTAATATAAGGTTCAATAACTTGCTTAAACTCCCATAGTTGAAAAGTAACTAAGCTAGAAATTTCACCCAGGAAATCTTCCTCCAAGACTGCAAATTAAACCCCTATATAGTAACTCAGGAATATTTCATCAGAAGTCTAACATAGATTTTAGTCAATCCCAAAATCTGTTTCCTTAAAGATAGAATAAATGATGGAGTCTAAAGTTGGAAATAGTACATAGATAAACAAAATATTACCTTTTGTAATGAGATTAACCGTCGTAAATATCACCCAGAAATTGTGGAGGTGGAGGCTCTCCAGAGCAGAGCTATTCCTCTATGGAGCAGAGCTGTCGTTCAACCATTATGCTTCCTTGAAACTAGTATATGAGATGGAAACAACTTGCTATCCTTTTTAAGGAACTAAATTTTCTTAGATGTCTCTGTTGTAGCCTAATTTTAACATGACAAAAACAAAGGATGGTTATTTAAAATTCATTGTTTTCTAATTAGAATAGAGTATAATTAACCATACCAGATACATCATTTGTTAGGAAGAAAAACCAATTCTACCTTACCTATCAGCTGTCCTCCAAAGATAGAATAGGAGCATCTTTATATATGAGGACATTTGTTAAATTTTATCTTTAGAGAAACTGGAACCCTCTTGCCATTTTGGGGAAATGTCCCACAGTTAGTAAATTCCATCTAGAAACCCAGGTAAGGTTTTAATATCTGTAGCAGTTTGATATTGTTTATGAATTCCGATAATAGATATTGAACCATGTATGTGAACTGGTCTGTTTCTCTGGGTGTATTAGATTGTATTAACTTCAGAGGTTTCACTTTTACTTGATTAATTATGATTAGGGCTTTGGTGGTCAGGGACTCACAGAGAAACCTACATGGCAGAATAGTTAGTTGGAGTTTTGGCTCCTGGACCCAGGGAAGTAAATACACAGGAGAAGAACACAGAAGAATAGAGATAGCTCCACAGACACAGCAGAGGCCCTGGGAAGAGAGATGAACCTTATAGTCTACAGCTGACCTTGTGGAGAGAACAAAGCAGCTGAGCCCAGAGTGAAAAGAACCCCAGGAAAGAGATGAGACGTATCCCAGCCTACAGCTGATATTGGAAGAAGCTGAGACCATGGAGCCTTAAAAGGAAGAGGAGGCTGGATCCTTGCTGATGTTGGCAGCCATCTTGCTCCAACATGTGGCAACAGACTTTGGTAAGGGAAGTACCTTAAGTTTTATGACCTGGTAATTGTAAGCTTCTACCCCAAATAAATACCCTTTATAAAACCCAATAGATTTCTGGTATTTTGTATCAGCACCCCTTTGACTGACTAATATAGTACCTTACTCATTCTGCTATTTCCTAGACTGCATTATTTTATTAAATATCAGAAAATGGAATAGTGCCTCTACTGAATTTTTCTGAGAACATATTTCCTTTCATAATATATGTTACACTTATGAAAATGACATGACATACATTCCATTCTGATTTTGACCCAAACTAAGATCATTCAGCAAATATGAGAGATTAAACAAAATTCTGAGTATAATTGTTGCAAAAGCTTTCTACAGTCAGATCTCGGTTGTGCATTTGATCAATACCAGAGGCATTTTTAGAGATAAATATTTCATAAACCACTTACTAAGTTTGGAGCATTACATAAAATGAGAATCGGGGATCTGAAAGATTATTGCTACTGGCTTGCCTCTACTCCTGAATGTTAAGAAACCTAAGCAGATGCGGAAACAGCAGGTAGAGCACACTTACACCAAGCCTTGAATAACATAGTCCAGGGCGGCATTATGACTTTAAGAACTTTTGCCTTTGTGGTTTGTTTCCTCTATTAAAAACAAAGCAAAGCCATATATATATTTTAAATTATATATTACATTTGTGTTGGAATAGAGATAAATATAACCCAGGTTGGATCATCTTCAAGTATTTTCTTCTGATTTTTAAAAGCAGTTATAACATTTTCATGACTCCCTAAAAGTATCATGGGCCCTAGGCTGTGTCTACTGTGTCTAATGGATAAGTCAGTCCTGATATTATCTCATGTACTCATAGAGTAAATACAATCCAAGTAGACTTGCAAAGAGTTTCTCTCTTGTGCTCCATCTTAAAACTCCTCCTAGAGAGGCTAGAAAATTGACCACTTGTAAAAAGTATTGAACTGACATTTAGAAAATTGAAAGTTCATCCAATGAAAGAAGTGAGATATTTTTCTTTATTGAGATATAATTTTATTTTTCCTTTATTGAGATATAATTCACATAGCATGAAATTCACCAATTTAAAAGCACAATTCATAAATATTTTATGAATATAAGTATTTTAGCATAATCAGAGTTGTGCATCCATCACCAAAGTTCTGCATTCATTACCTCAGAAAGTAACCCCACTCCTCTTAGCGATTTCCCCCCTATCTATCCTGTCCCACCTGTCCCAGTCCTAGGCAAACAACTATCTGCTTTATGTCTCTATAGACTTATTCTCTGTATTTAATATAAATGGAATCCTTCAACATATGGCCTTTTTTTCTTGCTTATTTTAATTAGCATAATGTTTTCAAGATGATATTATTCTATTGCATGGATACCCCACATTTGATTTATCCATTCATCAGTTGATTGACATTTGCATTGTTTATACTTTAGGGTTATTATGAAGAAGACTTCTAAGTATATTCTTGTGAAAGGATTTATGTGGACATATGTTTCCACTTCCCTTGGGTATATAGAGATGGTTGTTAAAGAGAAATATCTAGTGCCCTACACCAATTAGGAAGCCAGTGGTAATGCAAGCTCTGTTACTATGAGGTAACAACTATGAGGAGTGCCCATCTTATGCAAAACATTAACTGGATATTCATTGCAGCCACTCCATCTCCCAACCACTCTCTTGCACACACACATTCATACACAAACAACCACAGGAACAACTGCTAACACCAAATGCATTAGGTTCATTTTATCTTTTTCACCAGTGACAACTCTCCTTAAAATAGCCACAACACATAGAGATTTAAATGATTAAAATTAATTTAGTAAAATAATGTAGAGATTACTGGTTTTCATCTAATGTTTCCTCATTACAAATTAGTAACGATTTCAGCTTGACAAATGGGTGCAAACAATAAAGACTGTATTTTCCAAGCTCCCTTGTAGCATTTTTGGTCTTATTACTGATAGCAACCATTAGATTGTGATCAACTTCTAGAATGAAACTCCTTGCCCCTTCCACTTTCTCTAAATCAGATATGGTGGAAATACATGTACAAGAGAATAATCTTAAAGATAATGGTGAAAGAAATAGATGGAGCAGAGTCAACATACTAGCTCACACTTTTACATAATCAAGGGCTTCAATCTTCTACATAGATACATAGGTAACTGTGACGAATTGTGCAGTCCACTTTGGATGTGTTCTTGATCTTAGTCCACATTCTGGTGGAAGTGGACCCACTGTAAATAGGATCTTCTAAAGACGTTACCTCAGTTACAGTGTGGCCCAATTGAATCAGGTTGGGTTGAACATAGATTACCAGAATCATTTATAAGCAGCATAAAAATCAGACCATGGTGGAAGCCAGGGCAAGGAG